>VXAA01002387.1:7036-23262 GCA_013399115.1 Anseranas semipalmata
GGTGTAGGTCTTTATATCATTTAGTTTCAACATAGCACTTGCTATGAGGTACTTGATGGGGTTTAAATACTGGACTAAGTTTTTTACCGTTTGAGCTAATGAAGATGACATGAGGAATTATTTAAGCTTAAAAATGCATGAATACCTGGTTAGATAATATTCTGCGATTAACTTCGTAGGAAAGTGCTTCCTCAGCTGAAGAAAGCTGTAGTCTCTTAGGGTGCAATCTGGTACATTCATTATTACCGTAACTGAAAAATCAATGGTAGTTTTTCTTTTATAGAAACTGGGTACAACACTTAATTTGGTGTTTGTGCCACTGCAGTTTGAATTATTCTCCCACACAAACCAATGCATTTTTCATTTTCTGAAATGAAATGGAAGGTGACATAAAAAACTCATTTCAGTAAATTGTATGCCTATGTTTGTATACTCTAAGGCACTTACTGTTTGAGTTTAACATTCCTTTTTGGACAGATTAGTATACATGTCAATGTGATGGCTTATGTTTTTATCTACTTGCATAATTTTCATGGTTTTTTTTTTTTCTCAGTTATCTGATATTTATTTATTTCAGGGAAGATGAGATCTTCTTTAACTCTGCCATATGTGCATTTACAGATAATATAACAGGATGTTGAAGGTATAATTGGTGGGTTGACTTAGAAACCTATATTGCTAGCTGATGTTATTAGGAAACACTCCTAAAATTGACTTCTAAAATTCAATATTAACTTCTGGTGGAAGTGGGGAGGAAGCTTAAGAAGTTACTAAAGTGTCAAAGTAATAGCACCTTCAAGGACAGACTTCTCATTTGGATTCCTGGCTCTAAGCGATGAATTGCTTCAAAACCTCAGCTCCAATAAACTAACAACACTTTTTTAATACTAAATAGCTTGTGAAGTTTTCCATGAGGTAGGAAAGGTTTGCATTTTTTTTTTCCACCTCTAATCCAAAGAATCTGTTCCCTGTGGATATATTTATCTTCATTTATATGCTGGCTCCGGATGGACATTCAGTCTGCATTATAATGCCACCAGCTTTGTGCTCTCTCCTTCAGCATTTAAATCTAAATGTTCTCCACCCTACACTTCACCTCTCATTATCAGTTAGAGCACAAGCTAGATGGCTAATACTTCTGGAAAATTTCAGGTTCACTTTAGTAACTTCACACAAAATGGACTAGCTCTATGAAATAGCTTTTTCTAGTGCTTTTTAAATTACGAATTATTGAAAAATACTGGGACTGCATTGCACTGGTACAAATAAATATCTTCAAAGCCTGCTATAGGTTGCTATAATTAGTTTTTTTGTTTGTTTGTTTGTTTTTGGTTTTTTGTGCTTATTACTTCTCACTACTTTTTGAAAGAAGATGGGCAATACAGGAAGCAAATTCTGTCTTTACACATTTGTTGTCTTTCACAAACAAGCAGAGGGAGCTTTTGCTCACAGACCTGCTATTGGATCTAACTTCTGACCCAATGGAAATCCTATAAATGAAAGACAGTGTCATTTCAGAGGTCTATTCAATAAGCTAAGTATTTGTCAATAATTTAAATTCTTTAAATATGATTAAATATGCATGTGATTGTAAGCGTATCTGGCACATGTACACTAAAGAGCTAATGCTAGTATTCAGTATACATAACACACCCTACACTGTCAGGTGAAATTGCTTGACATTATAACTCAAGGAAAAAATGACCTGGAGGAAAATACTTGAATACAATCAAAAACATTCTGTGAAATTCAGTGTAAAAGAGAAAGTACTACTGGGATGAATACGGTAATATGTTTAGAAGCCAAATGTAAATTTTTACTCTTCTTGTGGATTATGTCTATGCGGATAATAAGAACAAACTAATAGAAAACCTATTGCAGTAAGATCTTGAGTGTAATTGCTGCTGGAAAAGAAGAAAATTCTGGTTTTATAAAGCATGTCACAATTTTATATAAAAATTTATTTTCTACATTCAGTTTGTATAAGTAAGAGGGAAGAATTTGCCTGTAATTGTTTTGATAGGAGGAATTTTTTAGAAATGTAAATAGAGGTAAAGCTGGAAACAAAATGGAAGTGTAATTCAATAACCTATGCAGTCCTTGCTCTCAGGTTTGGGAATGGGCATATGCTTAATCAACAAAGATTTTATCACTTCAGAAGTTCAGAACCCTCTCTATATCCTTTTCACTTTTAGATGCAACTTTACAAGCCTGCAATAAATTCTGTACTCAGGTGCTCATTTTGTCTTTCATAAGAGGTTTACTACTGATGACATTTAAACTGGTACATTTATTCTTACCTTGCAAATCTTCCTCACAATATACAACAATCTCTGTGGGATATACTACACTTCACATAATGCAACCTCTAATGAAAACTAGGTCCTGTATATTCTCTGTAATAAATATTTTGCCTAAATATTCTCATTCAGATATTTCAAATCTCTGCCAAATTTCCAGGAGGCCAGGTGAACTGTTACCTTTTCTCTGCATGATTGCTACGTTAACCCCTATTTTAATACTTTGAACTGTTACAATCCATGTGAACCATGGAGCTCTCTGCCAAAAGAAATCATTTAGTCTGTGAATATATTAAGCAATATTTTCTTGCTTAGAAGAATTGAATATATGCTGGAGGAATAATTTCCCTGGGATAATCAAAACTTGAGACAAATGTCAGGAGGTCTATGAAGTTCCACATTCCAGAGTTTAAACTATTCTGAGGGATTAGAAGGAGATGTAAGCAGGTTATATTGCTTTCTTAGTTTAAGATTTTTGCAGTCTTTTGGCAAGTGTTTTCTGCTGCTATAGGCAGAAAACCAAATTAGATGTTTGAATCAGTTCCTGAATAATAAGCTCAAAATGCAAAAATATTTTTCTTGCTTTAAGATGACTGAAAATATATACAAGTTTAGAGTAGACATATGACACATATAATTTTGGCGAAATCAGTCCAGAAATATCAGTATCAGAAATGACTAATTTAGAGTTAGGTACAGAATTTTTCTATTGTTCCATAGTCACTGCTTTGTCTGTGGTATAGACACCCTCAGGTACCTGGGCCTAGTTTCATAACCAAGGTGATAAGTATATGGATTAAAGGGAAGCTTCTTCTCAAACCATTTCTAACAAAGCAGTTGAAGCAGCAAATTCTCTACCTTGGGAAACGTTGACATTACCAATAAAAGAGAAGATTCTTGAAGGTAAGAATGAACACTGAGAGCTTATGCTTTGAGTTAATGTCATTAAAGGTTAATACTGTAATTATTGTCATTAGCTTTTTCTCACCTTTTCCTCTTGTTTTTATGTCTTTTGGTTGGAGTCTGGAATTGCCATACTTTTCCTCTTGAAGGTCAAAGATTCTTTTATTTTTCTTTGAAATTGTTTTCAAACAGTGCAGAAAATACTTTAAGCTCCTTGTCCACTCTTGTTTCGGCTTACAAGAACCCCTTTATTTTTATTGACATTGTTCTGAGTTGGGTCAGAATATAAGGTACTTCTCTAGGAAGAGAAACAAGGAAGGAAGCTTTTACTGTGCAGTATTTGCCTTTGAACTCCCCTCTTCTCAGTGAATGTTAAAAAGTACTTTGAGGATCAGTCCGCATGCCTCTTGTTCTTTCCTGATTCATTCTGTCTTTTCAGAACGTTTTGAAAAACAGAGTATAAATTGATGTACAAGCCTGTGCAGTCTTGGACTGCAATTAGATGCACTTAATGGAACAGAAAGAGCACCCTGCTGTCATGTTAAAAGGATAGGTACTTATGTTTTGTTCTAAATCTTTGAGTAATTCAAAGGATTTTGTTTATAGATCAGATGCTATGATTCGAATGAGATGGCACATCACCTATTTTTACTTCAATGGCATTGGAGTTTGCTGTTTGCATGTTATGAATGCAACAAGTCTGAGGTTGCTTTTCAGTAACTGGTATGCTCTTGCTTCCTCACCCAGCTGTATTAAAATGAGCCTGGTTGGCTAAAGTGTTTGCAGTAACAGGTTTTCTAACCTTACACGAAGGAACACTACACAGGTGGCAAAAATGGCAGCTTGAGTTGAATGCAACTTCTGTCAGGATGGCTGCAGCAAGTACCTAGGGCCTGGACAGGAGCAGAAACCTGTTCACCTACCCTGACAACAAGCAGAACAGCACATCTGACATCAGTCTGAGCTTCTTGGGTGACCTACTTTCAAAAAAAAATCAAATTAAATGTTCTTTCTCCTCCTAATATCTCATCTACTATGGCTTTAGGGCTTCACGTCTTCAAGAAACCTCAGTCCTGAAAGACACTGAGTAATCTAGTACTTTTGCCTAATCTTATATAATGCTTGAGGTGGAGTGCCTTGTCTTCAGTAGGAGTCTCTGGAGGCTACAAATTTAGGCATGTTTTCAAAAGGTAGGGTAGCTTATGGTGCTCTGAATATTGGGGAAAGGAGCCCAAGTCTTCATTTGTGCTTCATTGTGATGTTTCTTAGCTCACAGCCTAATTGGGCAGCAGAGTTTTTTTGTTCTTTTCAGACTGGTGCAGTGAGCTACAATGATTTTCAGATTTTCTTTAGCTAGAGAAAGTACTTACCTAACCCTGCCACAGTAACAAGCAGCTCCCTGTAGAGAGATGCCATTCAGCTTATGCTTCAGCTCCTGGGACTCTTTTCATTCCTGTTAGCTGAATGCAGCTTTGCAGACCTCAGAAAATAGGCTATTATGATGTATCATATTTATTTCATAAAGTCAGTGTTTATTTATAAACATTTGTCTGTACAACAAACGGTAGAAGGGACTAGCAGGTGAATCTACTAAAATAAGCTCACTCTCCAGGTGCTCATATTTTCAAGCTAATAGAGACCTCATAGTTAGTAAACTTGAGCAAAGCCTTAAGGGGATGCCCTGTAGTTGCTTTTTCTATCATTTTATGCAGCACTGACTTCTTGGGCCAAGGTGCTCACATTACTTCCAACTACAGCTGGGATTTCATTTGGTCTATTTGCTGCATGTTAAAATGTTACAGTGAATTTCCCTTACTGTCTTTTACACTTCTTTAAGCTTTAAAGTTTAAATTAAACAACAACCACCACAAACTGAGGTTTGCTTAGTCAGGTTCTTCCAGGTTATTTGCACAACTCTACAAGAAAACTCTACACTTTCAGGAAGCAAGACTATTGTTTATTTGGTGTTTTGCTCAAACCTTCCAGTTGAATGATTCTATTCACTCTATTGAGAGCAAAAACCTGAAATACATTTCAAGATAGTTCAATTTTGTTTCTTAAAGACTGTTGAATCATTAAATTCTTGGTTCCTAGAGATTCTTATGTAAAAAGCCTTTTAATAAAGTAACATATGTTACAGCAAGAAAGAGGATTCACACAATGTGTGCCTTTTTCTGCCCTGTGGAAGAATCCAGGTGCCTCCATGTACATGTATGGGGAGCCACTGATAAGCTAATGAGCCAGGGTTTCTATGGTCTGTTTTCTAATGTTATGGAAACTACTATAAGCCGCCTCTCTTCCCTTCCTCAGTGCTAGATTCTCAGAGTTCTTATTTGAGGTTAACCTTGCTGCACAATTTTTGGAATTTATTACTGTTAAATTTGTGCATCCATGCTAATTTGAGGGCAGTTACTTTTGCATTATTATAAAACTGTATAAAACATTAGACATCACCATACACAGTTTAATTTTAAAATTCAACTGGTAATTAAAATTAAACCGGTAAAGCTGGAGGAACCCCTCTCGTTCATTTTCATATGTGCTTTCAGACTGTTTCTCAGTCTTGCTCCAGTGTAAGACTGTTCAATATTACCATTTTTAAGATCTCCAGTGATCAGTCTGTTTGTCCTTAGAAGAGGGTTTCAAAGACTTAAGTATCCTAAACATTTTCTGATGCAGAGACTACTGATGCTACTTAAGTTTCCCAACTGACCATTGGAGAAATGGACCAAAACTGGCACTGGTGCCACTTTCAGTATCATCCACATGATCTGTACATACTGTAGTCAAAATAATGGAACTCAACGGGGATAGCTGGTAAATATTGTAAATAGGGCTTGTTCCTTACCAGAATAAAAATGGTCTTGGTGCTCATGAGGCAATGTACTATTGGTCAGGAGACTGGTACGTGATGGTTATCGCTAGGGTCTCTCCCCCAGGACTCCTTCTTTAAGGTGGAGAAAGTCCATAGAGGGTGGGGAAGGGTGGGGACAAACAGCTGTGGTCAAGGTGCAAAAGGGAACAGTTTGGATTCATGACTTCCATTAAGTATCTGTTGTTCAGAAAAAGTAGCCTGTTGAGCTTTTCAGAGATTTGGCTGTGGCTCTCAGATACGCTTGTGACAGCATGTCTGTTGTTCACTGGGTGCCTGCTGGGGACTGGGTTTTGCCAGAAGAGCATGGGGTGGCAGTGGAGAAGCCTTGGTCCTGGCTGCTGGATTTTGTCTTGTGGATGCCTTTGGAAGGACAGGGAGTTGGAGCCTTCCTTGGGGAGAGGTGTGCATGTCCCAAGGGAAAGCAGTGCTGGGGGTTGGGAGCATGAAGCAACAAGAGGTACAGAGGGTTCTGGTGAGGAGAATGTGTTCCTTTGCTGAAGGGAAAGGAGTCCTAGCTGCTCCTCAGATGTGAAAGAGAAGTCTCTCCTATATGTGTATAACCCCTCTCCTGTATGTGTATAACCTCTTCAGCCCAAGAAGCTACTGGTGAGCTATGAAGCAAGACAGCAGGAGAAACTTTGCTTTCAAAGTCAGAGGATAATTGTTTTTTTGACCATCTCTATCTTGTCTGTTGCTTGCAGCAAAGCTGAGTTTTCCCTAGTTAGAGATTGCATGGCTCTAATGTATTGGTTTGTTAGAAGAAAGTTGAGACTCCTTTGTCTTTTTGGAGCATTCACTTCAAAGAGAAATGGAAGTATCTTTCTGAATTATCTGTATTTGTCATGGTAAACATACTGTGGGTTATCCTGATTGTAACAAGTGTGCATCCTTTTTTTTTTTTTCCTTTGGAGTTAGAAACAAGAAGGAAACATGCAGGTAAAGATGGCCAAGATGTTTTGGAGGTTTTCCTGTTACAAGCTACTAGCCTTTCTGTTTGAACAGGAGGGAGAAACCTAAAACAAGCTTCTAACAAATGCCAGCTCCAGTCCTTCACAAGGAACATTGTGTCTTCAATCCAGAAGATTACCAAGCTCCTAACTTGTGATCTGTCAGTGGTCTCTATAGATTTAATGGTGGTCGCAGCAGAGGCTGTCACCTCCATTGAATAAAGCTCCACAGACACATTTCAGCTGCTATTCAAAGTTAAAGCTCTTGTGTGTCAGAACCAGAGATCTCAGATCAACCACAGCTAAAAAGAGAAATACTTAATTAGTGACCATTGAGAGATTTGTTAGGAGGAATAGCAAATTTCCTGCTACAACAAAATTCCTGCTAACGAATGTAGGGGTAAACTTCAACATGCATGTGTTAGCTGTGACAGCAGTGTCTCTTTTCCCTTATGCCACTGTCTCATTCACAGGTAATTTCCAGCTAGTTCACATTAATGAACTGTGATTCCTAAAGCCAAGGCTTTCCTTCACTCCATAGCCCAGAATCATCCCATAGCTTGGTCCATTCTGGGCAAAGAATGAGGCAGAGGTCCTGCAGAAAAACAGCTGATGACTGAAGACAGATACAGCTTGAATGGACGTGGGCTTAATTTCCTGACTGTCAGACCTAACCAAAAGGATATTGGCTATTCCAGGATGTATGTTTACTTAAGACAAACCTTTTTAAAGTAATGAAGTAGGGAAAATTTTTAAGGGTGAAAACCTCAATATAATATAAAGGTACAAAATTGTATGTAATCTGATTTGGCAAAATCTGATTGGATAAAATGATATGCATCTGTACATCTGCATATATGCAGTATTCTTGGTAGTTATGTCAGAGCTTTTTTTATACAGCAGTGATGATATATCATTTGTATTGAAAAGTGTTTGTGTTAGATTGTTGTTAATATTAAGCTATTTGAAATAAAATGAAAGCAGAGGCTTGCCGAAAAGTCTTGTGATGATGATTAGGTACTAAAACACCAAATGAAATGCATTGACCATAGAGGTAAAGTGAAAAACATTTTTTTTTTTCCATGGTGTGAAAAACAATCGTCATTTCACATGTGCAGTACAGGCTCAGCAATATCTCTTTTCCCTTCCACAGTCATATTCATTGAAGGGAGTGTCCTCACTTGTGTTATCTAATTTAGCAGAAGTTAAAAGCACTTTGTAATCTTTTTTTTTTTTTTTTTTTTTAAAACAGCATTCTTCCTACTTTTTTTCAGTAGTTGAGGCATTTTGCAACTCTACAGCAAAACTACTGAAATACTTAAATTTGTTTTGTGGCTAAAATAGGACCTTCAATTAAAAAACAGCAGATGCTTGTTTATTTTGTAAATATTCACAGGCTTTTCCAAATGCTTTTGCTATTTTGAGTATTCATGAATGCTACTAGTCATCTCTTCAATGTCAGTGGAAAGCTGACCTTACTCATTTTAGAGGATTTTGCCATTGTATTTCATAGAGCCAAAATTTCATATTTTGCTTTCAGATGAGTTCAATAAGTCTCAGTTCTTCACCCAGACAGTCCTGTTATGAAATCTCTTGGGGCTGGGCATTGTTGTTTTCCTTGCATTTTTAATTAGTGCAGAGAGTCTAGAACAATTTGTGATTTTGAGGAAGTTAAATTTTCAGGAGATAATTAATTGTTAGATGCCATGTAACACAACTGTTATTCTTACATACTAATTAATTATGGTCATCTTATATTGGAAGATTACCTCTGTAAATACAGAGAATTTTATTCCCCACTCAAAATAATTGCAGTAATATTTAGTTAGGTATTCCAGTCTGTTTCCATATGTTAAGAACTATAGTCACACAACTAACATTAAAAATAAAAGTAGTAGGTAACATTGATACAAGTAAAAGTAAGAAAACAAACTCCTGGCAATTTCCTATATGTAATGCAAAGGCCCCAAATGAGGTCAGAGTTCAGTTGAAGTGGTTGTTGTGGATTTTCTATCTCAAATAACTTACAATCAGAATAGCTTTCACAAATTAGGAAAATTACTGTGGTTTCTTAATGATAAAAATCTGTCAAGATGGTTACACTGTATTTTGCTGATTTGTTAAATTGTTACACATGAACAAAACCAAAACTTTTAAAAGCTTTAATGAGATGTTGATAGTGAGCTTGGGCAAATCATTTTACCTTTACTAGAATACTGTATATCTGCTATGTATGTGTATCAGTTTAAATTTAAATTCAAACTTTTTTTCTTGACACATGGAATATTGAATACATATCACCTATTCTTCAACCTTTTTTGTCTTTAGCAAATAGTAAGGTGCTCTATGAACTGTTTTACAGGTGTCTAGTTACATGCCTATTCATGGCCCTGCTAATGTAGATGTAACTTAAAGCTTCTTGTTACCTTTTATTCAGGGTAATGTGAGACCTGAAAAATGTAAGATCACAGCAATAAAAAAATAATTTTCCCCTCCCTATTGTTAGTAGCGGTAGGGAATACTTCTCTAGGAGGACTCACCACACAGTCTGTCTAAACTGAAGTGCTGGAGAAGAGGCAATGAACACAGAATAACACAAAATAACCAATAAGTAGAAGCCCCCGGAAAATTTCTTCCAGTTCAAGAATTCAGGATTTTAAATGGCTGAATTGCTAACAATGCTGTATGACATTATGACTGTCCTGGGACCAACAACTGCAATTTAAAGTATGTCAAAGAGCCTAGATATGAGTAAGACAGTAACTCAGTGCTGCCGTGACTTCTCTCTTTTTTTTTTTTTTTTTTTCAGAGAATAACTACAGAAATTGCACCTCAGTAAAATTCTTCAATCAAAAAATATTTCTTTGAAGAAGAACAAAGAAAGCATATGTAAGATGTTAAAAATCGGGCGTGGTGCTGGCAGAATCAACTTGCAAAACAAAATTGCCTTAACTAGGGAAATAATATACTGATTGACATTGTTACTAACTCTTGTTTTGTGTGCTGTGGCAATCTTGCATTGTCAGAAAGAACAAAATGTTCCTGAGTTTATATGTTTAACTTTAACTTACACTGAGCCCTGTGCAAACAAGTATTTAATTTAAACAGAAAAATAGAGTATATGAAGTGGTTTGTACATTCAAGGAAAAGAAATACTGTGATTTTTGTTTTTCTGAGGAGGAGAACCTGCATATCTAGTCTGAAAACGGGGTACTCAAAAGCTTTATCTTTTTGCTGGTAAACACCTACAGAAATGCTGTCTTCTAGGCAAACATGCTCTGTGCCAGTGTTAGTGGAGTCCTAGAACCCTTCAACAGTTCTGCTGAGCATGGGGTTTGAAGGAAGCACTTGAGCACCTTCCTACCCTCAGCTATGGGAGCCCAGGAGCATCATCCTGCAAAAGAGGAAAGGAAAAGGGTAGTGCTGTGGGCACTCCTCAGTCTAAAAGGCTCTGAGGTAAGACTGCCTGAAGCAGAGTAGAGGAAGCTGCTGGGAGAGCGGGTTAAAGTGTCCTGTAAGGCCACTTAGAAGGAAAGGGATAACTAGATGAGGACCAGATAGCAGAGGTAACCCTTCCCTAGAGCTGGTAAAATCTGGCTATTTTAATTATAATACTAAGCATGTTTTTGTAAGAGCAACTTCTGCTATTTCTTGTACAGAAAAGGTCACTATTTGCAGCCTTTTGAGTTGATTAAGGTCTGGTTTAGAACAGGGTTAATTGCATGGATATATGCAAAGGTTTCTACAAAATGCAATGTCCATAAAACCACAAGTATGGTTTGGAAATAAGTCTGCCTTTGCAGTCTGTTTGGAAAGTAGTCAATAATCAACAGAGCACAATAATGTTGAAACACTGAAAGGTCTTGAAAATTAAGATAGAAGACAAGAAGCTTGTCTTGCTTGATGTGATAAATTTGTATGAGAAGTGTATAGCATTTTCTGCATCACCTGAAGCCACTTCCCTATCGTTTTGATACTTTTTGCCTTACTGGAAGCATTGTGAATATTAGGACAAGAACTGTCTGTTGTGGTCAGAAAAGTATATATAGCAGCAAGCAGGGTGTAAGATGACTATGCATAGCCTTCATGCTCATCTCAGCAGCTAAAATCTTTGTCCTTGTTTTAGGGTGTAATCCTAAAGTTCATGGGGAAAGTGTACCTGAATATTTAATTAACTTGAAGTAAGCTTCTGAGAATACAAAATGAATTTCTGTTTCTTTACATTTTCTCTGTAGCCACACAAACCCTTCTTTTGGGTAATTTTCCCAGATCAGAAATCACATACCTAATTCAAGAACAAATCAGTTTATTGTATGGATAAAAAGCTAAAAGCATTAGAACTTGCACAGTGCTCAGCTGTGACCACAATATGAACCATTTTGATGTCAAAGATGAAGATATATCTGTTACATCTCTGGCATCTGGTTACATCTGCCCTTACCTATATCTCTTGCATAGTCCGTCTTGAAAAACTGTGGTCTTAAACAAAAAGTGACGTCAGTAATCCAACTGTCCACTTAACTGGAATTGTTGCTCATCTGTGTTTTGTTACTGCCTTTGATTTACCTCTAGATGGCATACTAAAATGAACTTTTCACTTTTTTTTTTTNNTAAAAATAAATTTTTTCTTTTTTTTTTTTTTTTTTTTTTTTTTTAATATCAAGTCAGTATTAAAGCAGTAGGGAAGAAAAGATCTTGCAAAACTTGAAGAAGTTCTCAGAATATCTATTTTGGCTTCAAATCTCCGCTCATCCCTTAAGCCTGCTGATCTTCTGCATATTTCTAACTGTTTTAGCTCTTCAAGATTTTATCCTCAGCAGGGCTTTGGAATCTTTTGGGGATACTTTGGATTGTTGCTGTGGCTTTGACTTGCTGGATGAGATATACAAGATTTTTGTTTTGCTTCTTTTGGAAGAGAAAAAATTTGTACCCTGTCAGATACCTTAGTTTTCATTAAAATAGATTAAAATTATCTCTGCGGTACATGAACCCCAAAACTTTACTCGTTATAACTTTCCTGTTCTCCATATTTAGACAGCTGACATTAGGAAATTAACTCTTTTTTTTTTTTTTTCCTGGAAAATTTAGCACTTTTTGCTGCCTAGTAATGTTGAGAAGTATGTTATAATAAGGAATCAGACAAAGATGCAAATATTATCCTGTTTTCTATCTATTTACAAAATCATTGAATGGTTGAAGTTGGAAGGAACATGTTGGAGGTGGTTTTGGTCATGTATAATCCAAACTATATATACAGAAGCAGTTACATCTTCTATGATCATAAAATTCTCACTGCAGAAAACAAAAGGTGGTCTTGACTTGCTTTGTCCGAGTTTCTATATTTTTCTATGCCCCAGGGTGATGAGATGAGAGATAACATTGTGTTTAGCAGACACAGTAGTTCCCCTGCTTCCCGTCCATTTGCAAATACATTGAAGAAGACTGTGTTCAAACATGTTATTAACTCACACAGACTGGTACCTGGATTCTGCAGGTTTTTCCTGTTTTCTTCTGCAGAACTTTCATTTATTTTTTCCCCATGCAGTAGGATATTGAATGCTGCTTGTTTCCTTCACAGCTTTATCACAAGTGACAGCCGAATGTCTCATTTTATTTTTCGGCCTGAGCCTGAGTGAACTGGTCTGTGCCAGTGTCACCCTTCTGCATATAAGGGACATTCTCCCTTGTTTCCACTGTTGCTTACATCCATAACCTGAAATAACATTGTGGTTCTGTTACTGCCTACAGAACTAGAACCAAAATAGACGTTATGGGCTTGAGAGTTTAAGCCTTTGTTTCTGAAGTCCAAAACACATTAGCCTTTCGTGGGGCCACAGCATTTGAGGACTCTAAAGAGAACATGCTGTTTTGAAAGGAAGACCCTGAAAACAGGTAATCAGCAGTCTCTCATCATTTCTTTCTTGTTCCCAGTTCATGCATTTATTACTGGAATTAGCTTACAAGAAAACCTTGTTAAGCCTCTTCTTACTAAGGAGAAAGCCTGTAGGGACAGGAAGCGTGGTTTTCAATAGAAAACACTTAGTTTCAATAATGAATGTTAGCAACATCAGGAACACACAATGACCTGAGTGATATTTGAAAAGAAACAACAAAACCAGCTTGGGACAGAGGTCAAGTACAGGACATCCTCAGTCCAAACAATATATTTTGAAAGGTGGAATTCTTTTGAATTTTAAATTGTTTTGTTGTTGTTGTTGTTGTTGTTTTGTTTTGTTTTGTTTTGTTTTGTTTTTTTAGGAAAATCTGAAGCGTATGTCAAGCTTCTTTCTTACTGTTTGATCTTTCTATTGATATTACCAAGTAGCTGAATTGCAGAAAGTCTAAGTAGCTCCTTGGTTGTTCTTTGCAGATGTCACAGGGAACATGGTGCTTCCAGAAGAGCTTAAATGCCCTCATGAACCAGATCAGAATCTGTTATTAAATGCTATAGGAAATATCAAAAAATTGTAACTGTGGAACAAATGGTTCCATTCACAGTTGTAAATTTGACATGAAACATATTTGAGAAAAGTCCTTAAGCATCTGTTTGAAAATCATGATTTCAGCATGGAAACTACATGCCGCACTGGACATAAGTCAAAGTTGTTCTCTGTGTAGCTTTTAAATAAAGATCATAGAAAACCTGAGCACTGCTGAGCAGTATTTAGATAGATTTCTTCTATAAAGAAACATAAGAAATATTGCATGACTTCTTGCCAATACATTCAGCTCTTACTTTCTTGTCAGTTTCTTTGTGTTTTGTTATTTGACTACAAGGAAACTAAAACAAAAAATCACTGTTTTTTTTTCATAACATCCTTCTTGTCATAACACATATATTAAGTTGCCTGTTTACCTTTCAGGTTCCACCTTTACAGCAAATTTTATTTCTCCACCTTTGTTACAGATGTTTGAATCTAGCATTATGATGTAAATATGAAAAAGGAGGGCAATAATGATGAAAAAGATGAACTCAGAATTCAGAATTTCTATTTTTACAGAAATTTCTGAGGTGGTTCATGAAGAAATACAGCAGAAAACTATGATAAAAAGCTTTCTTAGACTAGGCATAGCCAGGTTATGCCTGAAGTGTTGTTTTCATTGTGCCATTTTTGTCACAGCACTAAAAAGCCAGCAACTGAAGCAAATAACTTGCTCAAAGTGACAGGTGAAATCTGGGATCTTAAGATCCCAAACTTTTTATACAGGAACAGCACAGAATCACAGAATATCCTGAGCTGGAAGAGACCCACAAGGATCATCGAGTCCAACTCCTGGCTCCACACAGGACCACCCAAAAATCAAACCATGTGTCTGAGAGAATTGCACAAACGCTTCTTGAACTCCGGCAGGCTCGGTGCTGTGACCACTGCCCTGGGGAGCCTGCCCCAGTGCCCGACCCCCTCTCGGTGAAGAACCTTTTCCTAACACCCAGCCTGACCCTCCCCTGTCACAGCTCCGTGCCGTTCCCTCGGGTCCTGTCGCTGTCACCAGAGAGCAGAGATCAGCGCCTGCCCCTCCGCTCCCCTCGTGAGGAAGCTGCAGGCCGCCATGAGGCCTCCCCTCAGCCTCCTCTGCTCTGGGCTGAACAAACCAAGGGACCTCAGCCGCTTCTCATACGTCTTCCCCTCTAGGCCTTTCACCTTCTTTGTAGCCCTCCTTTGGACACTCCAACAGGTTTATGTCCTCCTTATATTGTGGTGTCCAAAACTGCACACAGTGCTCAAGGTCAGGCCACACCAGCACAGAATATGTTCAAACGGATTTACAAAGGGAATCAAAATATTTTAATCTTTGTTTGGCCACTGACTGCAAAATCTTCGGGCAAGACACTGAGCCATGGTGTTCAGGTTTGTCTGCCTGAATAAATTGGATAGTATTATCTGTAGCTTTTAAAATTGAGCCTTAAAATAATCTAAAGTTAGGTTGTGTTTTTGCTATAAATCAATAGGAGTTTTGCTGTTAATTTTGATGGGACCAGCATTTCATCCGAGAAAAGCAGAAAATCTGTAGGAATAGAGAACTAACCAGATCAAGTGTTATTTATCTCTGAGCAGACTCTGTGAGGTGCATGGTTAAAAAGCAGTAGTACTAGCTGCTGCTACTTTATAGAATATTATAAACTTCACTTTTGCATTAGAAAGAAAGAAAGAAAAGGAAAGAAAGAAAGAAAGAAAGAAAGAAAGAAAGAAAGAAAGAAAGAAAGAAAGAAAGAAAGAAAGAAAAAGAAAATGAGATTACTAGTCCTCAGTAGGTAAACATTTGTGAGTCTGAATACTAGACATTGATCTACAGAGGAGCAAAGACATGAATTAGACAACAGTCCCTTGTTTCTTAATAGTTAGTTTCCTAAATCGGGAATGTTCAATTCTTGTGGTATGTCATATGAAACCTTACCAACTTACATACTTCTCCATAACAGAATAATTAAATCTTTGTTCTACATACAATTGGGAGATGAAGGATAAGTAGAGACTGTTCCTTACATTTACCTAACCAGTCTGGTGGCCTTCTATGATGGGAGTGACTGCATCAGTTGACAAGGGAAGACCAACCGATGTCATCTACCTGGACTTCTGTAAGGCTTTTGACATGGTCCCACATGACATCCTGATCTCTAAATTGGAAAGATAAGGATTTGAAGGGTGGACCATTCGATGCATAATGAATTGGCTTGATGGCCACACCCAGAGAGTAGTGGTCAATGCTTTTATGTCCAGGTGGAGGCCGGTGATGAGCGGTGTCCCTCAAGTGTCTGTCTTGGGACCAGTGCTTTTCAATATCTTTATCAATGACATAGATGATGGGACTGAGTGCACCCCCACCAGGTTTGTAGATGACACCAAGCTGAGTGGTGCAGTCAGTACAACAGAAGGAAGGGATGCCATCCAAAAGGACCTGGACAAGCTTAAGAAATGGGCCCATGTGAACCTAATGAGGTTCAACAAGTCTAACTGCAGGGTGCTGCACCTGGGTCAGAGCAATCCCAGACATGAGGACAGACTGGGAGAAGAACTCGTTGAGAGCAGCCCTGCAGAGAAGGACTTGGGGGTTCTGGTGGACAAAATGCTTGACATGAGCCAGCAGTGTGCACTTGCAGCCCCAAAGGCCAACTGCATCCTGAGCTGCATCAAGAGAGGCGTGACCAGCAGGCTGAGAGAGGTGATTGTCCCCCTCTGCTCTGCCCTCGTGAGGCTCCAC
>VXAA01002387.1:23580-44905 GCA_013399115.1 Anseranas semipalmata
TTTAAGGTCCATTCCAACCCAAGCCATTCTATGATTCTATGATTCTATGATTCTATGATTCCATGACCCCTTTCCCTGCCCAGAATAAGATGGGAGAGCACAGCACTTCTATTGCATTATTATGCAATCTTGTAGGTGCTCACAATAGTGATCAAGCTGCAGATATGCAAGACTGTATAGAGATTTGAGATCTAGTCAATAAAAGGCAAGAAATATCTTCAGATACGTTTTTTGAGGTTTTAGCTTAGAGGGTTTTGGAGCAGTTAAGAGGAAATAAAAAATGACATTTGAAATCCATGCATCTTTACTGAGTTGATCAAATGAACAGAGTGACAGCATTCAGAATTGGTTTTGTATCACTTGGATGGCCAGTTATGTAGTTTTGGATGTTTCTGCCTGGCTGATATTTAAGGGCACCATAGCAGAGGTACAGAGCAAAAGCATACTACTTTCCCAATAAATGAATAAAGCCCTTGAGAAAAGGCAAAAGGATGCTGGCATGACTAAATATCAACATAAGGGGAAAGGTGGTTATTAAAAGCAAAAATATATCTTTTGGAAAGCTCAAGCAACACTGGAAATATTTGCTAGTTAAATGTAAAAACTAGAACAGGCAAGAAAGCTGAATTAGCAAAAGGCAGAAACCAAAACCCAAGTGCAATGTCAAAACCTTTTTTCAAAGACATCAGGAGGAGTGAGCCTTCTAAGATGGTAAGCTGAGCCAATAGATACCACCAGGTGAAAGGAGCTCTCGGAGACGGTAAACATCTATAAGAAAAACTAAATGAGGTCTTTATGCTCAATGCATATGAGTTTCAAGAGGTTTGTGTGCTGGAATTCTTTTGAGGGCAAATTCATCAGACTATTCATCTTAATGAAGTGTTAGTGGAAGTTGTGGAACAAACAGATAAACTGAACTACAGCAGAGTGCCAGAAGCAGACCTATATTTACCCAGGACCTATAAAAGTTCAGCTCAAGGATGAAATCTCTGAACAAGTAACTAGGGTACGTAGCCACAAGTTTAAAAATCTCTTGCATTTCAGGCCTCAGAGGTGTCAGTTGTGACAATAATTTTAGAAAGGGCTGCGTGGGAGACCTAGGGGAACTAAAGTCTAGTAATCCTGCTATCTGTTACAAGAAAATTAGTAGAAAACTTAGTAAAGAATGATTCCTGGATATTTGGATAAACTTGCGGGGAGGAGTAATTGCATAGAAGGCATTAAGAATCCTGAGCAACAGGGGGAGAGATCCCTGCTTAATCTAGTCTCCTAAAGAAACTGTCACTGAATTTAAAAAAAAAAAAAAGTCTTTTCAAGCATAAAGAGACCAGAAAGAATTTAGGTGAGAATTATCAGTAACACTTATATAAGTGCCTGTATCCCCCTCCCAACCTTAAAAACAAACAAACAAACAAACAAACAAACAAACAAAAACTAGTAGAACTAGCAAAAGCAATGAAAAATGTGACAAGGCTGATAAGAGATATGAGATGGCTTTCATTCTAGAAATCACTGATTAAACCAAAGACTTTCCATCTTGGAACAGGTACTGCTGACAGTGATATAGAGGTGTGTTAGATGAAAATAGCTTGGATATGATGCAAAATAACTGATTGCTAGGATATACAGGATATCTTTTCATATACAACAAGCTTAAGTCCTCAAATCAAATTAATAGGAAAAAGGTTCAGAAGAGATGATGATGAGGCTCCTCATACACCATATTGGTGACCTGAGGAGCTCTTTAGTTCAGGAAGCTGTAAGTGCCAGAAGGTTTGGGGCAGGCACAACGTGATCATAGGAGAGAAATCCTTTGAGAATTGTTGGTGGAAAAGTCACAAGGGTCCCTGAGCTACAAATTGTTGGAGTCTGGGAGAACATTTTGTGGAATCATCACTATCTGCTTTTATATTCAGTTCTGGACATCTGGTTTGGGCTCCTGATAGAGACTGAGTGTTGGACTTGACAGCCTGACCCAATACTAGCGATGTACAGTCTTTCTTCCCATAGCTTACAGCCGGCTGTTTCTAATTGCACCTCTTCCAGAAACCGCTTACTCTACTTTGCCCAGACATAACACTTGACTTTAGATTCAACATTCAGACTGCTTTATGATCTAATGTAGCAAGAATCAAGCAGAAGTCTGGCAGCGTGCTCTGTGCAGGCCTCTCTGTAACAGCTCTAGTTCAGTGACAGTGGAGAAGGAATTATAACTCAGTTTGTTTCCTACTCACTAAGGTTTGCTTGCCATCCTTCTCTCATGCATCTGTATAATATATGGCCTAATTAGTTAATAACTCTACTCACATGCTAAGCATGCATGGCCATTGTTAGTGTCACTCATCCAGTCTGTGGTAAATGTTACTTTAAGATCTTTTCTGGTCTCTGTCCTTGTTGAGCATTTCCATAGCTGATGTAAGCCAGATCAAAGGTGTCCTGCTGTGATTAACCAAGGCTTTGCAGCCTGATTCACTTATTACCTCAAAAACACTATCAGTCAGCTTTAAGCAGCTGTCCATATATGCACTTATTCCCTTTTAAGATAAAGTATATGCTTTCCACCTGTCTATCAGTTATCAATTATATCATGTCTGAGATAGTCAAGTTTGCTGTTTTTTCACACACGCATAAGTGGCAGGCCGCTTTGAATGCCAGCTTTCACCTTTTTAATGCCACTTCGCACCGGTCTTTATAGTATTGCTTTCTGGCTGAACAGTGGCAAATGAATAGATAAAGGAGCAAGCCTAAAGTGCTTGATGTCAATTATCTGTTAGATAAAAATGTGTTGCTGAGCAGAAAGAATGGAGTAAATTCTCACATGTCAGAGGTACAACTAAAAGGAGGAAGGGAGAAGGCTGTGCCATATAATTCTGTTCTGTGTTATATCAGATTTATTTTGGGACTATAATTCTTCACCATTCATTATTTTCATCTGTACTTCAGGTACCTCTTTAGTCATGTGTTTATAAAGATATAAATTATGCTAATAAGTGTTATGGTTATTTCAGTAGTGTGAAAATATATTCCCATAGTTTTTGTTGTTGTTGTTGTTGTTTCTCTTTTCATTATGTGCTACTGAATTTAAATTCGTTCAAAGAATTCTTTGTTCAAGAATCAAATGGTGCTTTTGCATGTGAACTGTCAGAGCACCACGCAGGCTGGCAGCTCTGTGGGGGCTCCCTGTGGCGGCGGGGTGAGGCCTGGTAACTGGGGCTGGTCCGAGCACCCAGCCAGGGAGCTGGGCAGCTGGGAGGGCAGTGGGGGCAGCCCCAGCCTCAGGCACTTTCCTGGGTACAGGGTTGGGCTGAGGCTGGCTGGAACATCAGCCTGCAGGTGAGAGTCCCAAACAATGAGGTCCATGGCCAGGCAGGAGTATGGACTGACAGCCCCAGACAGGGCCAAAAGGGACTCCTGGGCTGTGGACAGGGCTGGGATGGCCCTGAGGAGGCTGGCAGGGCTGTAAGACATGCTGGTGCCATCAGGACGCTGACAAGAATAGGAAATTAATCAGAAAAATAAATTCCCACAACACTTGGATGTAGCTGTATTTTCAAATGTGGTGACTGGGAGAATATTCATACTTACGTGTTCTTCCCTTTCATGGTTGAAATGTATTGTAGGCTTGGACAAAATATTCTGCTGGACATAATTTGAAAAGCTTTGTACTTTTTTTGCCAAAATATTTCAGTTTGGAACATTTTTTTTTCCTGGCATTTATGCTAATAGTATTATAACCCTGAAGAAATTGCACTGATAATAAACTCATCCATGTAATAAAGGAACACAGCCAGGAGCTCTTCTTGTTGTGTGTTTCAGCCATCATATTATTGAATACAGGTCTCTGTATACCCTGGTGAAGCTGATATGCTTTTAGTAAAATTCTTAAATATTTATTGTTCCAAAATGTGGAAGAGAATTGAGCTGTTGGTTAGAAAATTCATGAAGGACATCGTACATCTGGATTATGTATCATGTGTCAATAAGAGTTTTATTACTTACACAACAATATCAACAAGAGAGATTATCTAATGAATCTGTGTCTTGGCAAAGCAAACAAGTATAAATGTTGAATGTCAACAGCATTTGACATTTAACATCAAATCAAACTAGAAAGCACTGCACTACAGTGTGCACTGTCACTTGTCCATAAGCTCGTTACATGCACCCCACCTGGGGACATGGCCTGTGGTCACTGTGCAGCCAGTTCAGGGACCTTGATGAACAGGGACCTTGATGAGGCTGTAATGGTGCAACATGAAGAGGAGAGGAGAGGAGAGGAGAGGAGAAGAGAAGAGAAGAGAAGAGAAGAGAAGAGAAGAGAAGAGAAGAGAAGAGAAGAGAAGAGAAGAGAAGAGAAGAGAAGAGAAGAGAAGAGAAGAGAAAAGAGAAGAGAAGAGAAGAGAAGAGAAGAGAAGAGAAGAGAAGAGAAGAAGAGATTAGTGATGAGTTTTCAGTTTGCTATCACTGATAAAAGGTCATTTTTCTCAATAACATGACTGTAGCTGTTGTGACATGCTGGATTAGGAAGCTGTATCAATGATAGTTAAGTGTATATAATTAGAGAAATCCATGTAGAACAGCATATCAGGAACAACAAGGTTGTTCTCTAACATTTTACCTTTAAGATGGATGGAGGTCACAATGGTTATGTTAGCAATCCTTGTAAGATGAAGTGTTGCTCATACATTGTCACAGTTGTATGCTGATGCACATCCACAACTTATGAAGAGTGAGGAAGGATGTATAATATTTTACAGTATATTGGAAGAATAAGAGCTTGCCAAATTGTCATTGATATGTGGTAGTTTTCTCTGGAGGCTATTATGAATTTTCATTTTGGCAGCAGTTTGATCTCTTGTGAACAGGTGAAAGAAGGTTGAGTCTAGCGTCACAAAGAGAAGCAGTTCTTATGTTAGGCACTGCTGGTCAATGGCATGTGTAGTTTGTGGACCACAGAAGCACCATGGAAATAGACTATGTCTTGACACTGGTTTAGTTACATTCATCTATTGATGTTTGCTGCTGTGCCAATATTTGAGGTAATGTGTAGGTCAGAGAACAACAGAACTCAAATACTGAGGAGTTTCATCTGCAGCTTTTGCAAGGAGAAGACTACTTCTTCATCAGCTGTCTGTTTTCTAGATATATTTGCCAGTTTGTCTGGATGTATCATAGATACTTCTTAGATCTGGGAATGCACTGCCTGGATTAGGTTTTAGTGTTGTTGCTGCTGCTCATGACAGCTGTTTTGATATATATAGTCAGTGTGAAAATTCAGTCATAGACAATTCACCCTCTTTGTATCTCACTATGTTCCTCTTTGTCTCTATGGTGGTAGTGCCCCTGAAGATGAGACACTGTTGTACTGTGCAACATTTGCTATGGTAATATCTTTGCCCATTTGCTGCATTTTGCAGCTCTTCCTTGGCTTTGGCCAGGCACTCCACAGATTTTTGGAAGTTTTTCCTGTATGGTAATGCAAATAAAGATCTGGACTGGGAAAATGCAACAGCATAGGCCAAGTTACATCAAGGTCTTCTGAAGAGCTAATGACATATACAGCATAGGGCTGGATTTTAGATCATTTGATGTGTTTTGCACTTGTGATACTGAAGAATTCTAAGTAGTTTGGGAGTGGCTGAGGGCTCCCTTTCCTTGAATATTTTGCCAGCTGGTTGGTCGCGTGCTGTCTTGTTAGATGACAGTTCATGTTTCCTGAGAGAAGAGGAACCACCTCTTTGTATATGTTTAGGATTGAACAAGCAAAACCATTTTTTCCTCATTTCTGTGGTTTTCTTTATTGAATATACCCCAGCCTAGAACTAATTAAACCTGAACTGAAAATCTGGGAGGAGGGGGCAAGAGAGGAGAGCTCAAACCAGTGGAAGGTTAGAAACCATCTGACAGAGCAGGAGCTTGTGTTGTGCTTTAGCAAACAAGCAAACTGCAGCTCTCACACCTATTTGCATGTATCTCTTATGATTCTGAATTGTTCTTGGTATGTTATTAATGAATATTTCTCCCAGGAAATTGTCCTGGGAAGTGGTCATTAGATAACAGCCATCCTGTATCCAGCTCCTTTGCTACAACTGAAATAAATAAACAAATAAATCACAACGCGTAATTGTTTGCCTCTGAATAATTCAATGTAAGAATTTCTTATCAAGCACAGAACTGGGGCACTACTGTTAACCAGTGCATGTGAGCGATATTCTGAAAAAATATCTGTGGAAGAGTGTAGTTCTGTTTCTAATTTTGTTGTACTCTTGCTTATTCTGCAGTGGTTCATCTACCACTTGGGGAACATTGCACAGAGCATAAACTATTGCAGTAATGGGGCTCCCCTTAAATTAGATCAGTGAAATAATTTGGAGTGCTAAGCATGAAGAAATCAGATTTGGAAAACTTCTGTAGCTGCTACATGTGGACTTCCCTTTTGGGGGGACAAATGTGAGAGCTAATTCACAGAAGGAGATAAAATGCTGAGCAACCAGTACTTTTCTCAGTGCTTAAGTCTTGAGCAGGATCAGTAAACTAGTTGCTGTATATTTTAGAAAAATGCCAAGTTACTGTGTTTTTCCTCAGTGAAGTCATATGTGCGTTAGTAACCCCTGAGGAATGACACTTTGGACTATTTTACTGGCTGCTTATCATACATCAATTAGGACTGACCAGTTAAGGGATTTGAGGTAGCTGCGAACTTCACGAGCAGCTCTGTTATGCAAGTCATGAATCTGCCAGGTTATAAATAGCTTTTTGGGGAGTTTTTTCAAAAGTAACTTCCATATTTTTGAACATACAGACGTGTTTTTCTTCCCATGCCTCATCTGATTCTCCTGTGAATGGTAGCTGGCATACTGTTGGTGCTGCGGGCACAAAATGTCCTTTTATCAGTTAACAAATTAGTTGACTGGTTTGTTTTACTATCTCCTATTATGAATTTCTTCTTTTTCTTTCCCCTCTTCCCCACCCACTCATCAGGTTAATATCTTTTTTTGTCCTTATTTTTTACAAAAGTTTCTTCTGTCAGCAAACTAAGAAACTCAGCCTCTGGACCCAATTCCTGGCACCTCATTTAGATTTCTATTGTATTTTTTTCTGGGAAATGTAGTCTCCTGGATGACTGGGCAGAATTTTAAAGAATCTTCTGGATTCAGAAGCTGATACTGGGAAGGCTCATATTACATCCCTTGCTATACTTTGCACTCAGGAATGTAATTTCTTAAGTCTTTAATCTGGAAGTATTTAAATCTCTTTGTTAAGCTTCCAGAGAATTTTATTGACAGTTTTATTTTTGTGTTCTTTTTGCCAGAGGGTTAATGCTGCCTCAACAGCTTTGAGGGACAGGAGACCCTGACTAGCTGAAAATTTGCACAACTGTTGATGTCAGATCAGTCTTCACTGATCTCCAATCCAATGTTCCTTTTATCATTAACTAAATGTTATTTTTATTAGTGATTCACCACAAAGATTGTCCCTATTTGCAGTTGTAGTTACTTCTAGACCAACAGTAAACATTTTACCAGACTATTTGTTTTGTCTGCTTTAGTTTACTTAATGTCCCATTTAGACGAAGCAAATAAACCTTTGCTCTGTTTTTCCAACTCAGCAGTGTTCAATTCATTGTAATATAAAACACAAGTATGTTCTTACATTAATATATCTTGTAATATAAGGAATATAAGGAATCTTGTAATATAAGGAATAAGGAATTAATATAAGGAATTAATATAAGGAATTAAGGCTATAAAACATAAAATTTTGTTTTCGTTCTGTTGTCTACATGTAAATACAAATAACTTTGGCTAGTCTTTGTGATGCTATTAGTATGTGGGTTTATATCTGATTAAATGCCCTAGTTTCCAGTTTCATAAAATGCACAGGGAACTGGGTATTTGCATAGCCATGCTGTGTATAAGTTAATAGCTTAATTGACAATTACAGCTGGAATGAAGGGAACGTTCTTCCTGACAAACGACATGGGGAGAGCATGAAGGAGATAAATTTTAGGAAAGAGCATGTAGAAAAAAATATGATTAGGCAGAGAAGAAAGTACTGAACAGCAAAAGGTAGTCCTTAACGGTTAGTGCAAATAAATAACATTGCAGACTGGATCCAGCATTTGGTTCATCCAAGCTCTGATACATTGTGGCCCTGGTACCTTCTCCTTACACTATCTTTCAACAGAGGAGCTCTAAAAAAAACCACTCTGAGCCCTTTCTCTAGGCTGCTGGAGAATGGTTGATAGCACCTTGAGATGGCAACAGTCCCTTACATATCAAACCTTTGTAATATCTTTGTATTCCCTCAGAAATGTCAGTGTGATGAGCATGCTTTGCTATGATTTGCACGTCTTTTGCATCAGAAGAAATTATATTCTACTTAACACAGCAGTGATGTATTAACAACTGGTAGTACAAATCAGTTCCTTCCAGATAAAAGGAGCGTGATACCTGCTGATGAAATGTGTTTGTAGTCTAACAGATTATTCCAGTATTATTTCACAAGAATTCACGGGAAAACTTCTATGAGTCATCCCTTGGTTCAACATTTTACTAGAATTCTAGGGTCTTCTACTGTGTTTATTGGATGTAATGCCGTGGCATGTGAAAGTAGCTTTGTGTTAAAAGCTGTCACACAGCAAGGAATCGAGAAGCGAAATTTCTGGGTACCATAAAGGCTGACAAATGAGCAGGTACAGCTAAGGAAGGCACAGCATGCATCTTGATGGGCATGAATTACCTGCCTACACTGTAGGCCAATAACATCCCCCATGCTGATATTTACAGAAAAATTCAGGCCTTTTTAATATGCTGATTTGTATTAGCAATGGCTGTGGAGCCTGCACTGGTGTGGAATACTGGGGACCACTCACAAGATTGAAAAGCCAAGCACTGAAAAAATTGGAAAGGGCCAAAAGTTCAAGTTATTCTGACAATGTTATCATAGTAGCAGAGTATATCTTGTGGGCTTTCTGATAAAGATATGGTTAAATTTTATTCTTGGCAATGTACAACACAATTAAAGCTTTACCTTTGTCCTCTTTTCCTGAATATTAGCAAGCTAACTCTGGAGAAGCAAGGATTATGACCAAAATATCTTTATTTCTAAAGGTTCTTTTAAAATGTTATTTGTATTTTTGTAGTTCTTGGGTAGTATTTTTTTTTCCCCTAGGAAAAAATTACAAAAGTAAGAAACCTTCACAGCTAATCAAGTTCAGTGATTTTAGTAATACTGCCAATTTTGTCAGCAAAATATGAATTCCATGAACTGGAGCTATTTATTAGGAGATACGTAAACATTTCACTTTCTAGAGATGCTTTGTGAGAACGTTCAGGAAACCTTGACTACATGTTGAGTTATAACTAAACCTATTCAAAATATTGAAATGTTTCTGAAGAGTATATGTATGTCTTACTTGAGTCACCTATTAGCCTTTAAGCTATCAGCTTGTTCAGAAAACTATAAGGTTTTCTGATGAGACATTTTGCATATGTACTTCATATATGATTTGTTGTCTTTATGAGGTACTATTAAAAGTAAAACTTTGGATGAATCATCACTTTTCAAGCATTGATATGTTTTACAGTCCTTTACCTACTGCAGAGGATATATTTTCAAAGTGGCTTTGAATAATACTAAGTTGAAAATGAACACAGAAATAAAAATATTTTTAAAAGTTAAATCAATCATAGATTTTCAGGTTAGTGAAGATTAACCAGGATTCCCAATACAAAAAACAAATTCAAAGGGTAATTATTTTCCTCAAAGTGAGTCATATAGCATGAACCAGTTCACATGAGATAGGTATATATAGATATGTGACCATATAGTTAAAGAAATACCTATTAGCTTTTACTCTTTTGGAGTGTATGCAGGTCATCCAAACAAGGTAACATGAGGTGATTAACTGAATTTCAACCCATTAGTCTCATAAATGATAAAATTTACCTACTGATGAATCTGTTTAGGGTGCACATGTGCAGTCTGGCATATTACTAATGCTGCGTAGCCCTCTGTATCTTTGATGTTTAGTGATTACCAGCAGTGATATTTGTCTTCTGATAAATAGTGAGGGGTGTAACCGTGCAATTGCCAATGTGTGAGTCAAAGGTTCAAAGAAACTGAGATACTGAACTTAGTGCCTGGTTATTGCTGTTTCCCAGCCTCGGAGTTGCAGTTTGGATAGAGAGTAACTGGAACATTGGCCTCTTTACAGAAGTAGCATGCCTCCATGGCAGTAAATAACTACAGAAACAATAATTTACCTACCAGATAAAGACAGTGTTCTGCTAAGTTTGCCTCAGCATGCATATTGACTATATATATTGCTAAATAAAACTGTCAGGGAGCAAAAATGAGCACTGGATCACTGATGGTCCACATTGCTTAGCTGCTAGCAAACTACTCAGGATAGTTATGCCTGTGCCAACTGGTCTTTGGCTAGTCTGTCTATTCACTAGCCCATGTCAACTCGTCCAGGCACAACTAAAAGGGTAGCATGCACAAAGACCGTGCTTAGTAGGCAGTATGGAAATAGCTACACTATGTTGTTATCCAGCACTATCCCCCTATCTTCAGACACTCCTGTCTCACAGGAGTGTCCATACTCACAGGTATTCAGCACATACCCTCAATTTCCTGTAATGAAAACACCATTCTGACAAGTTGTAAATCCTCACATTCCTTCAGGCACTTTGATCTAAAAATAATACCTTGGGATACTATACAGGGCTTAAAAGAACCATATGGGCTGGTATGTGTTCGTATCTCAGGGCCAGGATCTTGTTTGGTGACATGGTATTTAATTCATCTGGTTTTCTTTTAGACAGCAAATCCAGAATGGTGAGTCTGTAAACTTTTGTGAGTTTGTGTCCTAGTTTCAGCTGGGATATAGTTAATTTTCTTCATAATAGCTGGTATGCTGCTGTGCTTTAGGATGAAAATAGTGGTGATAACACACTGATGTTTTGGTTGCTGCAGAGCAGCGTGCACACAGAGCCAAGGACGTTTCAGCTCCTGGTGCTGCCCCACCAGCGAGGGACTGGGGGTGCACAGGGAGCTGGGAGGGGACACAGCCAGGACAGCTGGCCCAGGCTGGCCAAAGGGACATCCCACACCATGTGGCATCGTGCTCAGCAATAAAAGCTGAGAGGAGTTGGCTGAGGGGGTCTGCCATTGCTCAGGGCGCTGGGCATTGGTCGCTTGGTGGTGAGCAATTGTGTTGTGCATTACTCTTTTCTTTTCTCCCTGTTAAACTTTTCTTATCTCAACTAATGAGTTCTCACACTTGTACCTTTTTTGATTGTCTGGCACATGCCTTTGTGCAGCAGAGTGCTGAGAGGTCAATTCTGCAATAGCTGTTTGCACTGCTCTGCCAGGGTCAGTACTATTGACTGAGAATGCCTCTACCTGCCCAGGCCCCAGCTGAGATTGCAAAAGTAAGTAAATAAAAATACTGGAATATCATGAGTATTCACACCAGTTGCTTTAAGTATCTGACTTCTGTGTGCAATTTGTGGCGCCTGACCTTACCAACCTTTATTTCCTATATATTGCCAATGGAGAGATGCACTTCAAGAAAGCATTTTGGATAACCTATAGTAAAAAGAATAAATTTAAGAGTATTAAGTTGCCCTCTATTGTTTTCAAGAGCATTAACTTACCCTCTATTGTTTTCAGGTGGTATACAGTGAGGATCATATTTGCAAACATGTTTGCTAAGACTGAAACCTTGAAGCAAAAAACGGTAGCACAGACATGTACTGGAACTTCTCATGTGTACATGAGTACACGTGTACTTCTCATTTTCTCAATAGTTATTTTCACAGATTTATAAGGAACTTTCCATTAGGGATGCCTCTGTGCTTGTCAGTTGTAGCCTATTGCTCATCATTTAGAATTTGGGTCCTTCTGTCAGCCTAAGTGTCTTCCACTTTCTAAGGCCTGAATAGAACTTCTAATGGCACAAGTTGTCTCATTGCCATGTGGGTCTCTAGAACTAAAGGCACACATGATGATAGTTCAAAGAATCCAGATGATATAGATTGGAGTATCTGAGTAATGGGTCTTATCTTTATCTGCTGGACAATTCAAAACTATATGGGCATCTTTCCCAGGAAGTCACTGTAATATTCCTCTTTCATTCTAATCTTAGCCTTCTGGCTCCTTGTTCTCCATGAGTCTCTCTGTGTGTGTGCATGTGTGTGACTATAGTTTTATAACTTTTTATCTGCAAGTAAAAATTGCCAAAATTGTTTGCATTCCTATGGAAAAATGCTTCCAGAAGCAGATGAATGCAAGGGAGAAAAAAAATAGAATTAGTAAGTCTGCACTGTGAGAAATTTCAAAGCTACCACAAGGGCCAGTAAAAAGTTATAAAAATATTTGTTTTGATCTGTTTAGTCATTTTTAACGCTGCCTGTAACTTCTGTCTCTACGGTTTAAAAAAAAAAAAAAAAAAATCTTTAAATATTTCCAGAGTCTAGCAACTGGAGAACAGCTATGAAGATGACATAAAATATCTGGAAAGAACTAAGAATTCTGCAACCATTTGGTCACCATAGCATTTATCAAAAAATAAAATAAAATAAAATAAAATAAAATAAAATAAAATAAAATAAAATAAAATAAAATAAAATAAAATAAAATAAATAAATAAGTGCAGAATATCAAACTCTTTTAGCAAGAAGAATGAGCAACATGGGTTCATAAAGCAGGACACTGTTGGGTGTTTGACTTTTTCTTAAGTGATTTAATGTATTTGTTAAAATTTTCACAAGTTCCCAAGGGTCAGATTTTTGTGGAGATTTAATTGCTAAAGCTATAAAGATTTTAAAGGTATTTGTGTCCTTGAGCAACTGTTGGAAGGAGTCTTACACTGAGACTTACATATTTAACACACTGCTGAAAGCAAGACTCAAGTGATGCGGGTTGTTTGCATATATGTATGTAGGTTACAGTATAACTCTTCTCATGAAATATGGCTAAGATAAGAAAACAGAAGGCGAAGATGAAGGGCAAGCTGGGAAATGAGTGAAGTATCTGCAGTGACACAGATCAGAAGAAAGGGTCTGAATATCCATTTTTATTTATCAGTTGAGTCTGGGAGTGCACTGAGTCAGTGAACTAGAGGAGGACTGGTAATACATCACATAGGCATATAATTCCTTTATTGGATCCAGCTTTGTACTGAGGTAATTAGCACAGCCTTGTTGAAGCCTGAGGCACTTCCTAAGGTAAGTACTTTCTTATTGATTAAGGACATTATTGAAATTCACTTGATAGTGTTTTAAAAATGTCCTGCTAGATTATGTACTCCGATGTTTTTGATAATGAAGTACTGAAAATTACTTTTTTTTTTTTTCTTTTGCTCTGCAAAAGTTCCCAGACTGTAAACTGCAAATGATCTTATGGTGACAAGAGTATTGTTCCCAAGGGAATGTCATTGCAGGATTGCTACAGGTCAAATTCTATGGCATTTTTAATAGCATTTTTTCCAGTTAATTGATCTATTAAAACTATTTGGAATTTAGTTCTGCAAACTTGTATGTCCTTGGTCTTCACTAAAACCTATGATAGAAACTGAAGACAGCAGTTAGATCTTCTTTTCTCCAGAGTGAAGAAGCTCAGGTCCTGCAGTCTCTCCACATACATTCTTCATAGAATCATAGAATCATAGAATGGCCTGGGTTGAAAAGGACCTTAAAGATCATCTAGTTTCAATCCCTCTGCTCTGGGCAAGGTTGCTGACTACTAGAGCAGGCTGCCCAGCGCCACATCCAGCCTGGCATTGAAATCCCACTTCATCCCACTAACCATCTTGGTGGTCTTTTGCTGTATTAACTCTAATTAGTTAATGTCTCTCTTGGAGGCCCCAAACTGGCTACAGTACTCCAGTGAATCTCAGAAGAGAGGAGAAAAATTGCTTTCCTCAATCTGCTGGCTACACTCTTGCTAATGCAGCTCACTATGTGATCAGCTTTCATTGCCTTAAGGATGCCTTGACAAGCCATGTTCATGGGTGCTGGGACTGTCAGGTCCTTTGTTGCAGAGCTGCTCCCCAGTCAGTTAGTCCCCAACCTGCACGGGGTTATTCTGCACCATGTTCAAGAGTTTCTACTTGTCCTTGAACTTCATGAGATTTCTGCTATCCCACTCCTCCAGTTTGCCAAGATCCATATGAGTGACAGCCCTGCTCTTCAGTATATTGATCACTCACCACAATTTGGTGTCTTCCCCAAACTTTATAAGGATACATTTCATCCTGTTTGGGTTGTTGATGATAAGGTTTAATAGTATTGGTCCTAGTATCAACCCCTGTGGAGCACCACTTATTTCCAGTTGCTGGTTAGACCTCACAGTGTTGGACAGTATACGTGGAGCCCACAGGGAAGGCTTTTGCCCACCTTGTTTTTCACCATCCAGTCCCTGTCTCCTCCTTTAGGCTGTAAGGATGTTATGGGAGGGAGTCTTACCTTGCAAAAGCCATAGGAAATACTTGTTGCTCCCTGCTCATCTGCAGGGTCAAACATTTCTTCTTAGAAGGCAATCAGATTGGTAACAGCTAGCATGAATTTACCATGGCCAAATCATATGTGACCAACCACCTTCTTGTCCTCCATGTACCTGTAAATGGCTTCTACGAAGATTTAATCCATAATTTTCCAAGGGGCTATGGTGCCTATGGACTCTAATGCCTCAAGCCCTCTTTCTGGCCTTCTTTGAAGATGGATTTATCTTTTTGCCCTTTTTCCAGTCATTGTGAACCCTCTGATCTAATCTCCAGGGCTTTTCAAAGATGGAGAGTGACTTCATAATGACATTTATAGTTATTTTGCTGAAATGAAATTCTTGTTGTGCCATCACCTCTAGACATAGTTTAAATCTCTTAAGTATACAGGAAAAAGTAGTAGTAGTAGTATATTTATATTACCTCACCTAAAAGAAACAAGGTATGGAGATATTACATTTCAACTGCGTTGCTTCATAAACTTGGGATGTTTCCACCATAGACACTCAGTTTGGGTTTAGAGAGTACTCTTGGCTCTACCTCCCTCATCTTCCCCTCCATAACTGCAGGGTAAGATAAGCTCTCCTCAACACACAGTAGCTACTCCACTTTCTTCCTTGTGCAAACAATTGCCTCAGGGAGTCCCAGGGAGATGTCAAGACTTGCTAGCTCCAGAGTTGAGCTGCTGCTTCTCACATGAAGGATCAGAGACAGGTTGGAATGGCCAAAAGAGGGGCCTGGAAGGAGGATACAGCAGCTGAAAAGTTGAAGGAACTTTCTCATCAGAAGTATCCCTTGCCTTTCACCCCTTAGTTCAAAAGCAACATCAGCCCAGCTTTCAGGGATATGCTGCCACTGCCAGGAGGTAGAAAAAGATATGCTCAGGTGCTTGAGCAGTGTTTGCCCATCAAACAGCTGTTTCCGATCTCTTACAAGAGTGGCCAAGATGGAAACAGTTTGAAATAACAGTTTTTGAAACAGGTCAGATTGATGCATAGAAAGTCAGCCATAAGCTATCTTCATCAAAACGGAAGAGCTAAGGAAGGATTTTTAAAGTTTTTTTGAAGGGTTTAAGCTGCTGTAGAAACTGCACATGATATTGCTAGCATCGTTTGTACTTGCATAACATTAGAGGTATACACTGGAGCTAGTGCTGGGTTACCTTAATAATATTGGAGAAGAACAGCTGCTTCTCAAGTACAATTCTTCTCTTTCAAAGGTATATTCCTAAAGCAGTTGCAAGATACTTTTTGTAGGTGCCTATTTCTAGTAATCTGCATGGTATGAACCAGGAACCTTTTCCATATTTACACTTCAAAAGGAAAAGGTTATCTTTTAAGGATCAAAAATGGCCAGGATTTTGAATATGACATTCATATAATGCTTTTAAGGGTGCATTTTCACAATTGGCTTAAGCAGAAGCTTTTTTAGCAGCTGTGGGACTACTTGAGCATTGCTGCCAGCCCAGGGGAATGTAGGAACTTCCTTTTTGGTGGAAGTACACTCAGATCCTATTAAACAAGTTTTGCACCACTTCATGAGTATTCATTTCTGCTGTATTTGTTGTAGCTTTTGTAATTGTGTTTACCGATGTACTGAGCAAACCCATTTCGTATTTTGTTAATAAGATTTCTGAACAGGCTTTTGGAATTCAGTGTGAAAATAGTAAAATTTCTAGCTATGTTAGTTATGCATGGATTTTTGTGGGCTTCCTCACCTAGTCTCTGATGCTCTGCATCACCACATTAAATATTTCTAGTCATTATTTTTTCAGGCATCAGTTACGAGTTTGCATATTAAGTATGGGATGCGTGTGGCCAAATGTTCGAACATTCCCAAAGCTTTGTTTGTAACATTAAACAAACCTTGAATTAAATTACTACATTTTTGGAAAATCGTACCCCATTTTTAAATGAGCATTCATAAACATGAGTAAGGCATGAAGAAGATGTCTAAAAGCACGAGTTTTGCTGTGAAAGTTATGTTCACTTTTAATATCTAAAGTGTGAAGAGATTCTTAAATGTCTGACCTTTCCTGTTGGACCAGGGCATTCTGAATAAGCTGATGAGGGCAAAGGCAGTAACACCACAGCAACTGCCTTTTTGTCTTCCATTTTACCTACAGTTTGGATTATCAGGTTGCTGTGTTTCTTTTTCTTCTGAAAGACCATGAAGCTGAGGGCAAGTGAGAAGATGCTTTGTGTGTGGCATAATGTGCAGCTAGAAAATAAGTGCAATATTCAACATTGTAAAGATAGAAACAGCTTATTCTGTGAATAGCAAAAAAACCTTAGCCATTACTTGACATCTCTGTATACAACTCTGCAGAGCTGCTAGACCATTGTCTCCTTCAAAAGCATATAAATTATTCAATTTTTCTGGATTTAACTTATGGGGGGAAAACGTCCCAAATGGTCCTATAGAATGATCATATACAATAAATGCATCTCACTTCAAGGCTATTTGGGTCACCTCTTCCAGAAATAATTAAATAATACCTTTTGACAACGATTTTTTCAAAGATCTCAATAGTAGAGAATCACTGTACTCTATGTCCTAATACAATTCTAGAAAGATACAACCAGATGGTAGTAGCTCCAAGTCAACCTTACCTACTGTAGCCACCAATAACTATGGTTAAAAAAAAAAAAAAAAAAAGTTGAAGTCACAGCATAGCGAACTCAAAGAGTTTCTTTTCTTGTAGTTAAACTGTAAGAAAATAAAAATGCCATCTTTTTATATTTGTGTTGGAATGTGCTCCTGCAGTCAAGCTGTGGCCATTGCAAAATGAGGCTGGACCTTGGCTCAATCTCAAGAGGAGAGGTTCAAAGGATATGTAAGATATTGAGTCAAGCAAAGCCAAGTGTAAAAAGACAGCAGATTTCTTCATTGTTTTCCTTTGTAGTATTTAATCAACTTACAGAGTTTTCATTTTAAAATATAGTGGGTCAGGTCCTGCTTTACAGTTCTAAATCCTCACCATGAAAAGCAAATATCCAGTTTTAGTTTTCACACAGTCTTGTGCTTGTCTTGTGTTATCAGTCCAAGCCTATGAATTGGGAAATGACAATAAACCTTGAATGGAAATCGTCAAGAAAGCTGTTCTGCTGAAGGAAAGAAAGCTAGCAGTCAGATGGTTTGTTCTGTGCTGGATTTCTGTTTTTTGTTTTGGTTTTGGTTTGTGTGTGTGTGTGTGCTGTCCTGTTTAAAGTTTTCGTACTTGTATCATCTCCTTTCATCCAGTTCAAGAACAGCTACACAGAATTAGACAACAGTATTCTGTTCTTCATAAGTGGTAAATTCTAAGAGTATAAGAAAAGTGCAAGCATAGATTGCCCTTTCCCTTGCCATGTCTCCCATCTTCCTGCAGTCCGTGGGTTAGCAGTCTCTGAGTTGGAGGTTATATTAATGATAGTCTATATTCCTTGAATTGCTCCAATCCCTTTGGCTTCCTTAATAGGCTGTGGTGGTGAGTTTCATCAGTTGATTTAGTTAAATGAGGCTACAGAAATGCATTTCATCTCAAACATCATTATCATTTCAGATAAAAGCTTCATTTCTTTTATTTTAAGAGATACTCAACAATCATTTCCCATTCACATGCACTATTTTGACTTACCTCTGTCATTTCTCCCTCAAGTATAGAATTTTCAGTGCTTTTGTGAGGGAAGCAAACAGCAGTTAAGTCCCTAAGATGCCTTGTTAGCCACTGGGTTAAGATAGAGGTCTTAAAAGGTTAACCTCTTGTCTTTGTCTTGCATTGGGTAAAATGCACTTATTATGGAGCTTGGTTCTTATTCATGCTGTCTTGCTGAGCAGATAATCATTTACTATCCTTTAGCACTGGCTATACAGTTGCACAGGGATAATGTATATGTGCAATTTCTATCCAAGTGGGTGCAAATGTTTTAGCTATTTATGCCCTCTCCATTTTTAGAACAGCTTTCAGTTTTCAAAGCAAATTCTTGATACTTTTCTTCCAGACTATTACTGGTCACTGGTCCTATGCCCCAGTATTGCTTCTCATTTCCCAGGCCAACTGACTGTTCTATGTCTACTGTGTTCTGTGCTCCTTTGTTTCTGCCACATCTAGCCCTGGTGGTCCTACTGTCTTCAAGAGCTGATACAAATTTCATCCTATATGTTTGTATGGCTAGGGCACTGACAATTCACGAGTCTCTCTAGCTTTTCCTCCCTTCTGCTTTGCTCAGTTGGGTGGCTCTCAACTTATGCATTTACTTGGTCCATTTTCTTGTACTCGGTGCTGTAAAATTCTCCATTTCATAAGTATGTTGAAAAGAAGTTCTTTGAGAACACGAAGTTCTTTTTCCTTTTTTTTTCTTTGTCTTGCATTGTCTTTTGTGGTATTGTGGTATTGGGAAAACTTGCCTAAAAACAATCTGGCTTGTAGCTAATGACCTCTATTTTTATTTATTCATGTGGGGGGGCATTTGTTTTCTTTCGTCTTTTTGGCATCTGTCTGCAAAATGGTTTTTACACTGCATAGACAGGGAAAGGAAGTAGGCTCATCTCCCAAAATACTTCTGAAAATTCAATGCATGGTTCTCATTAACTTACACGCATTCAGAAATATGGGATGAATAAACAAAATGCTGAGCATTATAAAATGGTGCAGTTAAAGATGTGAATATAGTCCAATTTGTACCATGCAGAAGTGGAAAGAAAGGTAATATATAGAGAACTGGTGAGGGTGTTAATACAGGGAATGTTTAAACCTTATCTTATAAAATCTATGCACTCAGCAAGGTGTTATGTATTACTGATTTTTTGTTAATAGTGAAGAAACCTTGAGCATTCACACATGCAGGGCTCTTTCTCTGAAAGAAGTGGGTGGGCTGTAGCTATGAACAGTACCACTTTGGCAGGCACAACTACACCTCAGAATCAAATCAAAAACAGTTGGATTGCACTTCAAAGATAATGTAGCGGTTGGTAACTTCAGCAGACTTTGTCATTCCCTGTTAAATATTAAATTTCATTTCTTTCTGCATAATTGCCTAAGCCCCTTCAGCAGCCTGTTTCTGAGGTAGTGCCTATAACGTACTTAGAAACAAACACAGATCCCCATTATCTTGGTAAACAGTGCCCATGGTTTATACAAAATATGAGTATTTTCTGCAGAACTGGGGGGCCTGCAAGGTCTGAACACCACTGAGCATACAATGAGGCTGGGTGCCTACAAGGCTCAGCCACTGACAGCCCTGGGGTTTGGGAGGTGGGATAAGTTCTTTGTCTAGGTTCCCATCTCTTTTAGTAACTGGGACTTGGGGCATTTGTTTTCCACACTCAGCCCTCATTAGGCTGCTGCTGTCCAGTTTCTAATGCATGCACTGCACCAGTGCAGCAGCTCATATTAAGGCAGAAAGTGGGTTCTACCTACAGAGGATAATTATTTTCCACTGTGGGAGGTAGGTTTCCAGGTTGCTGGGAACAGCAGCTACTACAAAGGCCGGGCTCTGCTCCCAGCTACACTACAGTTATGAATTTAATGTTATGTGTGTCAAAATGCAATGTCTTTGTTCTTAATAAGGACAGTGACAAATAAATGCTTTAGCTGCTGGCCGCTTCTGTCCCAAGAAGACTAGCCACATCTAAAATGTGTTGAACTTTCTGTAGAGCAGTTTATCTTGCAAACACAGTAAAACAGTGCCCTTCTCCCCTCCACCTCACAGAGTGTGAGGAGAGTACTAATAACACAAGTCAATTCTTGGCTCTGGTTCTGGTGTTGGTGACAGGGTTTTGGGTTCTGTGACAATGGGACCCTGTTTGCATACCAACATCTGCTTGAGAGAGAAGGGACCCACCTTGCTAAGTGGGGCAAAGATATTTTTGCTTATAGGATGGCTGACCTCATAAGAATGGCTTTAAAGTAAGAGTGAAAGAGTGATGGGGATGGAGGAAGGAGGGAGCAGGGAATAACCAGCAGCTCTATGAGGTAATAATGGACAGGGTTGATGAGCAAAGGTCATGGAGTGATGTGACAGGAATGGAACACAAAAATCAACAAAATGGAACTTAAGTGGGGTCATCTCCAGCACTTGCAGGTAAGCAAGGAGGTTCCTACAAGGCACCATTATAAAGAAATCCCCAAATTCTTTCTAGGAAGTCAGCATGGACTGCTGACTGCCACCTGACCAGGAAGAAAAAACAGATGAAGCCATCTACAGACAGACAGGAGCAGCCTCATGTTTGCAGGCCCTATTCCTCATGGGGGACTTCAACTATCTTAATATCTGTTGGAGGGACAGCACGGAAGGACCTAAGCAATCTACAAGGTTTGAGGAGGAGCTGGGGAGGTGCTGGACCTCATATTCACCACCAGCAAGGGGCTTGTTGGGAATATTAAGGTCATTAAGCCAATATTATTGGCTGCCGTGATCATGGAGTGGTAGAGTTCAGGATCCTGAGGGCAGGGAGGAGGGTGAAAAGCAAGCACACACCCCTGGCATCTCAAGATCTGCTTGGAAGAGTCCTCTGAGGTAAGGTTCTGGAGGTAAAAGGGACGCAAAAAAGCTGGTAAATATTCAAGGATCACCTCCTCTTAGTTAAAGAGCAGTCCATCCCAACAGAGAAATCTGGCAGAAATGCTAGGAGGCCTGCCTGGATGAACAAGGAACTCCTGGCCAAACTCAAACACAAGAAGGAGCCATACAGAGGGTGGAAGCACTGATGGCCAACCTGTGAGGAATGCAGAGACATTGTCCAAGTATGAGGGGATGAAATTAAGAAAGCTATAGCCCAGATAGAGTTGAATCTGGTTGGGGATGTTAAGCAAGTTGAACATGAGCCAGC
>VXAA01002388.1:0-56181 GCA_013399115.1 Anseranas semipalmata
ACGCCACCACCCCTTCCGTGCTGGAAGGGTCCAAAGCCAGATGTGTAGCTGGAGTGTGGGATGAACTGAAAGGCACCTCCTGCAAGAGCTACCAGCGGCACCTCTGCCATGGCACGTGGCTCCCCTCCTGATTTTGTAGTCCCAGCCTGTGATGTTGCTAAAAGCACCTACACTGATGCTGATAATAGCTCACCTCCCATTTGGATCCAGTCCTCAGGAAGGCTTAATCTGTATCAACTACTGCTTCATCTTCTGACCTGCAGGGCTGCCAGGCTGCGAGGAAAGTGTATGCCCTTGCCTGGCTGAGTCATTACTGTCCACTACAGCAGGTAATGTTCTGGGTGCTCATGTGGAGACCAGTGAAATCTGGAGGAGGGAAAGTGATAATTTTAGTAGGGAAAAGATCTATAATTATTCATAGGGATGTCTCTCTCTGTCTCTGCACTAACTGAAAAAACAAACTGTTCAGAATTATTTTGAGCTGATTTGTTCTAGCTGAAGTTCCCAGCACAATTGGTTAGCCAGAGCCAGAGGGGGGAAATGCTATAAGCCAGAATCTGATCTCAATTACCAGCCTATGAAGCTCATTCTAACTCTTGCCAAGGATGACTTGTATCTCATAACCTCAGATCCAAACCCAGTGCGGATACACAGGAACATTGTGAAAACAGTAAGAGTCACAACAGTAAAACTGGCATCAGATTTTGATATGACTCCAGAGCAGCTCTGCTAAAATAAAATAGAAAGATTTATACAGATAAATAGATCTGAACACGTCTTTTGGGCCAAGGCTTGTTACAATACAAAACCTTTCACATCTAAGCAGTTGGTCAAATCCATAGGCCACACAATCTGTGTTGGTGTAACCTAGTGATGGTAAGCAAATGCCTTAAAGACATTCCAGGGACTGGAGAATCACTCAACTCCTGACACAGGGAGCACATCAATTGTGAGGCTACAGGGTCAGAAGACTTAATGCGATGTGCCTAGCGCCTAGTGTTGTTACTGGTACTGCATTCGCATTTAAAAAAAAAGGGGAAAATAAGCCTGCTTTGAGTTTTCCACAAAAAGTGCTTCCTGAAATACTGATTGTAGCACTTGGGGGAACAGCGAAGTGATATGTCATGTCTTGCAAACGTAAGAGCAATCCAGAGCCAAACCTGTGCTTTCTCTGAAGATACCTGATGGGTATGGGTTAGGTGTCTCCATTAAGGGTCAATCCCCTCAGGCTGAACCCCGAGAACAGGGTCAACGTTACCAATCCACAAGTGTCAGAGCACTGCACTGGAAAGTGGCAGGTCAGAATAACATTTATGCTTATAATCAGTTTTAAAAGACAATATCCTGTACAGATGCTTTTATAGTCTCTGCAGGGTGTCTCCTAGAAAACATTGATGCTCTGTCATCTCTACCTACTATGTTCAGTGAATGGTAAAGAGCCTCAGTACCTCTGCAACATCATTCATCCTAACCTGAATTAGCCCCGTGAGAGTCATGGTTGCCCTGTAGCAGCTAGGGCACAGCATAACCCATATCTGCAAATTAATAAGGTTAGACCTTTAATTCATGTCTTGAACCAGGTGTCTTTGATCTGAAACTCTGCTCCAGACCCATGCCTGAGCAATAAGATGACAAGAAAGGAAGGAAGGCAGTCCTCCAGGGATAGCACTCCTGACCCCAGGAGGTTGTGCTCTGCTAGAGGATGGTAATGACAGCACATCGCTAGTAGCATATGCTGCTTTCAAACCCAGGGAACCAACTGGTGATGACACCAGGCAGATAATTCAATATTTACACAGGATTTCAACAGTAAAAGAAAGCTGTTATGCCTTAAAAGCTTTTGGAGGATGAGCTCCAAGATGGCACAGCAGGACCATGGAACAGCTCCAAATTCTGTTCCTTTGCAGTGAATTTGTCAAAATGAGGTGTTGACTCAGTAAATCGCTCAGTGGGCAGATGTTGCCCCATTCACAATGCCAAAGCTCCCCGTAGCCCTCCAGCCTCAGCCTGCCGAGTGTACCCCTGCCCATGTGGTTCAGTGAGGCTGCAGGAGAAGAGGCTAAGGAGCCAGGGCTAGGCTAAGGAGTTGGCCCAGATGCTGTAGCAAGCATTTTACCTGCACTCTGCAGGCCAGTGCTGGACCAGGAACAGCAGATCGACTCATCCACTGGTTCCGCCACAGGATTCCTGCATAACCTGAGATGACTCACTTCGTCTCTCTGGGCCTCTGTTCTCCAGCTTTAAATGGAGAGCGTCATGTGCAATAACATCCCTCCTCTATCTATCTTTTTTTATTAATGCTCCACACGGTAGTGTTTCCCTCAGACGATGCAAAGCCCCAGTTTTGGCTGGATGCTCATATGCTACCACTGTGTCATAGCCATAATAACATAAATTTATAGTAACCAAGTTGTACTTCTTTTCCTACAGTAACTGCAGGAGCCCCTTTCCTTATTCCGATTTTTGAAGCCAGAGACAGTTACACAAAATCTGCATTAGAAGATGATGTATGACAGACCTTTGAAATCTGCCATTAAGCTGCTATTGTTCTTGCAAATGTGTTTGCAGACTAAAAGAGACAAAAACTACTGAAGTGTTTTAATCAGCAGCCAAAAATATGGGAAGCAGCGCAGCAGCCCTGCGGGCAGGAAACCCAGTCTCTACCTGGCTCTGCAAGGGTGCTGCAGGGGTGATGTCTCGGGCAAAGCACTCTGCTTTTGTCTTTGCCATTCCTATGGGTACTCAAAGAGTAAGTTCCTCATTTCAGGGACCCCTTCTTAATACAGATTTTGTGCTGGGCAAAGACAGTGGCTCTCATTCTAAATTGCAGCCATCAGAGCAATGAAGCCCAGCACCCTTTCTCCCTCTGAGAAGCAGAACAGGTACATCGCATCCCTCCTCTTCTCCATGCTGCTTGGCTCATCAGCTGTGTTTGTCCCCTGGCTTTTCTTCTCTCCCCATCCCTCTCCACTTGAATTTTAATCAGAAGCAGCAGCTGAGCAGAAGGTGCCATTTCCATAGCTACGGAAGAGGCTTCGACAGCAAGAGGTGATGGAGAGGCTTTTACCCAGATGCAGTTGTCATTAACATTCACCATAATAACCTCGCCTGCAAGCACAGCCCTACTATGGCAATAAGACGCTTGGGCTGTAAATCCTTGGTCAGGCTCATCTTTCATCACAGAGAACAATACCTTTTGGGGTCAGATTTTTAATCTGCCAATTAATCACTTTTATACGTGGCAATGTTTACATGTAAGCAGAGACCTCTTTAAACCACATATGGCTGCACCAGTGGTCACCTTGGCTTAGGCACGTGGGGACAATAATTGCCTTTTCTGAGGTTTTATGGATACACACATGCACACAGACATACACAGCACCTACCATCCATATCATGCTCCTCCCATTCGACTGTTTTATGCCTCTTGAAACACCACTGTTTAGCAAAGACAAGCTCTCTGAATTTCTGGCTGTACCACTGAGTTATTTTGGGATGCTGGTTACGACCTTTCCCCTCCATTGTCTCTGTTTAGCTGGTGTTTTGTGTGTCTTAAACGTTCTGTCTTTCCTGCTCAAAAGCACAGCCTAAGCCAGAAATACTCCCTGCCTCCAGGATCCTCACAGAACCAAAACATTGTTCAAGAGGAAAGAAACCCCTGTCATGCCATGGGTTTTCTCCACAGAGTGTGACTCAAGTTCATTATGGTTTGTGTTTCATTTCGGGTCCAAACCCTCATCAGTGGCCAAAATGAGAGGCTGTGCAGGGTGTGTGGCATCCTTTGGGACACACATCACACGGGGACTGGTTCTGGCACTAGGTGGGAAGCCTCTCTGCAGCACTGGTTTGTGCCTGTGGCAGTGGAAATCTCCACTACAGAGACCCAGCACTGGGCCTGCCCTGGCCACTTAGAGGTTTCTATCCCAGCTTCCCACGCAGCAGTGCAGGGTGAGGAACCGGATGAATAAAATTGAACTTGAACGTGAGGGAGGGAATGTGGGTGGGAGAAAATAACCCTTAGAGTTATTTATGAGGCACGTTTATAGCTGTTATTTATAGATCTCTATGGGAATTCACATTGTTCTCCACCATCTGACATTATTTGGCAGTTTAGTGGTGCCTGCAAACCCCACCCCCCACCCCAAAAAACCCTCCTCCAATACCACATTTTTGATGAATAATCTTGAAAGCTCAGCATGTCAGCAAGTCATCAGAAAGACTGTCCCTGCTCTCCTCTAATAACTTATGGTTTAAAGGTACAAGGGCTTGATTAAAACTCTCATCACAGTAAATCAATGGTAGCTCAGGGAAAAGAGGTCCTTTCCCTCCCCCTTTTCAGATAAAGTTTACTCACTTGTGCTTTTTTGGCATTTGATTTTGCATGCATGCAAAAATACTCAATCAATGCCAACAGTAAAGGACTCACTGGGGGTGCATAGTGCTGTCCATGGCAAGCTGAAAGCATGCTTTTTTATGCATGTGCCTTCAACGTTATTTTTGGAGAGATTAATGAATTCAGGTGCAGTAAAAATAGTCTATTGCAAACAAACAAATTCCTCCTTAGCATACTGGAAGGATGAAGAATGTCATCTGCACGAGCACAACCTCAGCGATACCCACAGACCAGGCAAAGCAGTTGCACCATTGCTGTGGCTGCCTGGGGCAGCGTCTGTCCTGAATGTCCTTGCCTGTTAGGAGCTGTTAATCCCAGCATTTGCCTCGGCTGAGGCAGGAGACACATCTGGAGATGAGCAGAAGAAACCTTCCATTCCAAGTTATGACTCTACGTGGACACAATATGTGGATCTAATTATAGGAGTGAGGTTCACAGGAGGATGGAAAATTAATGCTGATTCCTCCAAGTCTCCATGCTAGCAGAGTCAGGAAGGGCTCATTCCCTTGCCTACCCTGATATCCCACAATGGGGACAGCTATTTCACTGGGTTTCTTAAAATATAAACTCTCATGAGACTTCAACCCAACTGCTAAGCCCTGGTTCACAGTGGAGCCCCTTTAGCTTCTGTAGGGTCTTTTCCTGCATTCAGCAGTGTGGCTGCTGCAAGTTTATTAGAGGAAAGGACAAAATGCACCCAACTTAAAGCAAAATACGTGGGATGGTAGTTCATTACAGAATTGGCCCAGAGCCTGGGAAAGCTTGGTCTCTGTCAACAGACAAGCTTTAGAGAGGGTAGGAGAGCAAAGGGGAGCAAAGGGGAGCAAACCACAGGGTCTCCTGTAGAGCTTTGGTCAATCCACAGATGATTTGGGTCTCAGCCCTGAAATGTTCAGCTAGGCTGAGTCCTCTGGGACTTCACGTTTCTCTTTGACCATCAGGTAATATAAAATGGCCCCAAAAGGAAGGCCACAGTTAATCTCACAATGTTCCTGCTCTTAGCAATATCACACAAAGCAAGCCATTCCTGGGAATTGGCTAGCATTTGGAGCCAACAACCTGAGTGTAGCTGATGAGCTGTGACATTTGAATGTCACCTACTCCCAGTCCAGTCCCCAGTTTCTGTTTGCCTTGGCAACAGACTTCCCCTCCCTGTCCCAGAAATGCAACACTGCACCAAGGTGACATCCACCTCCAAACATCTCCCATGCTGTCTGGCTTTGTCCTACAGAAAGAGAAAGCTACAAATAGATCCATAAATAAAACAAAGCATTTTTCTGCTTAGTTGATGCCATTAAGGGAGAGAAATTTCATCATGTTTTGACCATCATGTAACAAAAATTTTGCAAAAATCTGTAGAAAAAGCCTATGGGGTGAATCTGCGTGAGCTGTCAGGAAATCACTAGAAAACTATAGCTTTGTTGCAGAACTTTGTGTGTGAATTTAAAATGCAGTGAAAAATAGATGATTCCCTATCACACAGCCGTTTTTAATTAAAAAAAGATTATTTCAGTTGTGTATGAACCAGAATTTGAAATGCATCTATCTAATCAAGGACAAAGAAAAACATGGCCGTTTTTGGTGTTGAAAAGCATAACAGACAATACAAATGCCAAACCCTGTGTACTTTCTATTTAAGTAGGTCCGCATCTGTCTGTGGAGGAAGTAAGGTGAAAAGGAGGAGGAAATAGGCTCAAGAAAGCAGTAGAACTGCAGTTTAAAAGTGTGTATCTGATGCCCTCTTGTGGAACTGCTCTTTTTCAAAAGAAAGGCACAAATGCTCAGTAGTTTTATAAGTCTCTGGAGTAGGGATTTTCTTTTTGGACTTACAATAGGACTCATAATTATAGAAAATAAGAGTTTAGTTAGCAATTTAACTAATCATTTTCCATAAAACTACCGTGTAATTTCCTAACGTAGCAGGTGGGATAGTTTTATATATTATTTGAGTAGCTGTAATAGTCACACCCCATTGCCACACCACCTAACGGTTAGTAAACAAGATTGCACTGCAGCAGTGTACTCTGGTTGCTGCTGGGTATTTTAGGGACTGGCAGAGGAAGCCGTGGCTGTTGTACAAGCAGAAATGAAAGTGGAATCTAAGTGTGTGAGCTTCAGGAAGGTTTATCAACACTTGTCTCTGAAATTTGAATGAAATAAAAGCAGAAAATAGGATAGTTATGTTTTGGAACTGAAATTCAGAAAGCAGAACAAGCTATCATCTGACAAAGCTGTCCAGTTAACACAGATGTGACCTACTGTATTTGTTCTTGCATTTGCACAATTTTACATCTTAGGAATGTTTTGCATAACAGGCATTAAATATAAATGTCCTCAATTGGCCACAAAAGCATGAATTTCTTGTCATCCTCTACATTACAATCCTAACAATTCAATGCTATTGGTTTAATGTTATGACTCTTGTACTGACAGGTTACATGGGAAAAGTGAGCAGTTTAAAACTTTTTTTAACCAATAAGCATTACTATATTTTCAAGTGTATTTAGGGGGAGCAGGTATTGGCCTTAACTGTAACCAGGTCACAGTGGGCAAAACATATTTGTTGGTCTATAACAACGCAATATTGCAACTTATAAAAGGACCACTGCAAAATGAGGTTCTTGATTTTCTCTATGCACTTACATACAGCTGCAACAGAAATCCATAGCCATAGCCAAAAACTGAAGAAGGCAGGCTCACTGGGTCAGACCTTTCCACAGTTTTAGATGGTGTTATGAATCCTCTATTAGTAATACAGTCTTTCATCAATTTGGTCTGCCATGACTTAACTCAGAAAGATGAATAGCAAAGGGTCAGCAAGGGGAAGGCACCGTAGCCTTCATCAGCACACATTAGGCTGGTTGAGCTTATAAATATTGGGTGATTTTGGTTGCAGATCTGTTGCTCTCATCACTCAGTGGGACATACTGCCTCTCTGCAGCAGGTCGGGGCAGGACGCAGAGTGGCAAGAAGCCAGAGCCCTGCTTTCAGCTCAGCAGCTGAGCCACCCAGTTTCTAATAGTGCTATGACCCCAGAGAACAGGCCCATGTAGGTCTCAGAGGGATCTGCTGTGGAAAGACGTTACAGGAACTGCTGGAGAGAAATGAAAGACAGGCCAATTCAAATCAGAAACAGGAAAAAAAATTAACCATGAGGATGATTAGTCCATGGAATGAATAAGCAAGAGATTTGCTGCCATTTGAGGCTTCACAAGTCAGCACTGGAAGACTCACTATAAGGCATTTGCCAAGCTTGACTGGTTAATAGCTGAAAAAAAAAATGCTTGTGGAAAGAACACACTCAAGAACCCAGTGGTAAATCCACTTTCTTTCGTGCCAAGGCTGCAAGTCAATCCCAGCCTACCAGTGAGCAACGGGTAACTTCTCTGGCCTGTTATACAGGATACTATACTTTCCTCTGACTGTAGAGCAATCAATTGGCAAAGCTTGCAGTTTTACAAGAAGAAAGAGGAATTGGAGGAGCAATAGGAAAGAGGGAAATTATTTCCTTGCAGATATTAGCCAGCAGCTAGCTCTTGGAAAGAGATGGTGGCACAGCTTAGTCTTGAACAGAATTAGCTTTGATTATTTTCAAGAAAGAAAATGGTTTGGATTTCTCTGTTTTTTTTTTTTTCTTTCTTTCTTTCTTCCAAAGGAAAGGGAAAACTTTTTCTGCTACTGGTAAAAACAATACAGAACAAAATTCTACATATTTTCCGGGTCAGAAAGGAAGAATCAGTAGGAGTTTTTTGTACTTTCACTTTTTTTTTTTCTCCATGAGAAATAAGTGGAACAACTCTTTTGCAGGGAACAACGGCACAAAAAAAATGTTAGCCATAGAAGAAGGGCGGGAAATGGCAGGGAAGAAAGAGAATCATTTCACAGGAAGGAAAACCCTTCCATCTCTTCAAATCTACCTTATTTCTGGTTTTGGACATCACACTTTTGTAAAGAAAAGCCAATATCTGTGTAAAAAAAAAAAAAAAAACATAGGCTGTTGGTTTTGTTTCTTTTGTAACTAAATTGATAGATAACGTTTATGGCTCACTCTACATTCTATTACAGGAGGGTGCCCTGTTAGGCTTAAGCTATAATAGAATACACTCAGATCATTCACATCTCTTTAACATTGAAATACTATCTGATGATATAATAGAGAGGATATATGAATATGTCATCTCTGTGCCATAGTAATCACAGGCCCTGTGCATGCTCTACATTTATTACATCCTCCATCGTTCTTAAAATGATACATGTGCCTCTAGGGAGTTTGACATTTTCATTTTTGCGTGTTGTGCTGCCACCTAATGGTAGTGAGCTAAACTGTCACCTTTTGTGTTAAAAATAGAACACCAGTTCTGAACCTAAAGCCTGCATCAGTGTAGAGCAAGCAGGTAAAAGTACTAAATGTTTTAATTTTGAAAAAGGAAAGTCATGAAAATCTTGGGAAATTTAAGTGAATTAAACTTAGTGTCAATTAATATTTTTTTTGTCCTGCAAAAGCTACCTAGAGTCATAAATAGAACCTTAGTAAGGGGCATGAGACCGAGACTGCTGTCATGCGGCTGTACTGCCAAAGAGCCCTGGGGGCCTATGCGCTCAGACACCCTCCCATTACTGTGGTGGAAGGTATTAAGCTGCAGAAACACTGGTTTGAGCCTGCAGGAAATGCAAAACAGTGCAAATTAACCTTGTCTGCTGCATAACTGGCTGGGTCAGCACATGTGTGCTTCTGTATACATACATAGATATACAAGAGCCCTATGTCACACAAGCTTTGGTTTTGAAAATCCTGTGCTAGGTCCTGGTACACGCTGAAGCAGGACAGCTTAGATGCAAGGACAGGTGACAATTACTGCTCCCAGCCATCCTGCCACTAAGCAGTAAGTCAAGCCCCAGTGTCCTCAGCTCTGATAACCAATCCCTCCTCACTAGCTGACAGCTAGTTTTCCAGGTCACTAAGTCAAATTCATCTTCTACTTACTTTCTTCTGCTTTTAGCCACTAATTCTATATCAACTTTAAGCTCAGATTAGACCTATAGTTGGTCCTATACGCATGGCTGCGGATCAGTCAATGGGAGGCCTGCAGGGAACCAAATTAGTGCATACCTATGAGGTGTGAGCTGGATCTCAGTGCTGCCAGCATAAGGAATTACCTGGACTAACAGGTTGACAAAATACAGCTAATCCTGTGCTCTTCTGTAGCACCAAACCAGCACAGCCCCACTGACCTGAACATCTTCCTGTGATTTCTGACTGGCTCTGTTCCTCAGCACATGTTAGGTTAAGATCTGGCTGTTGATTACTTCTTCCTGACCTCAAAAACTATACACTTCAGTTGATTTTTTTTCCATACTGATGTTGCTGCTCTTGCACTAAGTCCTGCTTGACCACAGGCTGGGTCCCTGGAACTGATTTCCTGGGGAAGACATTTTGTTCTTCCAATTGAGTCTGGAAGAAGAAATAATGATAGAATAAAAACAAATGGAAGTTCCACAGACGTGTTAACTAAACATCTGTGCTTTAGGCTTGAATATATCTACCACTGTGATATTATCACTGGGACAAGCTAATACATCTTAAACACAGCTACTCACCAACCCTGCTCTTTGCCATTTAATTGCGTATGTGCTAACATCTAAGCCCCCAGTAGACAAATAATTGTATGTCACTGGTAACAGAGTCAGGATTCCCACACTAATTGAAGTATTTTATTAGTGGATGACCACTGCCTAGTGCTTCTCATTAAATACCAACCAAAAGCTGTTCCACTGGTTAGCCGGCTGATGGGTGTCCTTCACCATGAATTTGGCAGAACTTGGCAAAATCCTACCTTCATCAATGTCCGTAACTCAAAAGAGTAACCCGTGAGCTCAGGCTGCTTCAGCTATTCCACTGTGCTGCAGGGGCAGTCACTGCGCTCAATCACGCAATTTTCTAGTGAGGACTGAATCCACAGCTCCTCTTCCCAGAGGAAAATTGAAAAGCTGCTGTCCCCTTCTGAGCAAATAAAATGGAAACCCTCTTAAAACTTCCCACTGGATAGGGGTATCAGGTTTGCAGCTGTGTGGAGAAAGCTAATTGCATTTACAGAGCATTTCAACATTTGGTTTTGTTCATATGATGAAGAAGAGCTAAACATCATTGCAAAGTCAGTTGCAGCCTCCACCTGTGCTCAGATTCGGGGGAAGACCACTGAGTGGGTTGTCCTTGTGGATGTATGGATGCAGCAACCAGCGGTGTGAGCGGCTGGCAGTGATGTTGGCTGGTTCTGAGACCTTCCCACGATCCAGTGCAATCTCCATCGCATCGTCTCTGCGACACAGTAAAACCCAACCACTACCACTGAAAGTTTCACTGGCATTTTTCCAGCCAGCTCTAACACTTCCCCATTCCCCATTCAACGCAAGTTATCTGCGATTTTATTTTTATTAAGGCTGTACTTTCTCTCCCCGCCTCCACCGCCGTTATGGGCGTTCAAGTAGAAACACATTGAAGGGCTGAGGACTGTGACAACAGTTTTAGCTTCTTTTGCTTGCCCTTCATCAGTGATCTCTGCTTAACCATGCAATGTGGAGCCAGAAGGCAAATTTTTACTTTTAGGCAAATGTGTCTGCTTTGCCAAATGCTGCCTCAAGGAGAAAACTTCCCTGAGAAGAGGCTTGGTCTCTCTCTTCTCAAAAGGAAATTATACTGTGGACCATCAATTCCTCTTTACTATCATCATCTTCCAAGGAACTGCGGAGCCTTACCTTCAGCTCTGCTACTGTATATCTCACTCCTACACAGGACTATCGTCAGCCTACATTAGCAGTGATTTGAGAGCCCAGTCTGTTTTGATCTGTTGAAGGCACCAGCCAAGGTATGCAGTTACACAGAACACGTATCGCCTTGAGACACAGATGCACCTAGTGAAACAACAACATTTTGTCTTTATTAGGAGTTCCCATGGTAATATAACACAGAGTTCTTAAGGAATAAAACACAAGACTTGGGGTTGGTTTTTTTTTGCCATTGAGACAATGGTCAAATATCAGTACTTTTTGCCTACACACATGATCAGCTTTAGCACTTACAGCTCCTCCACTCATGGTTCACAATCACAAATCCAAGGGTTAAATCCAGCTAGTATTAAATCCTACTTTTTTTTTTTATTTTATTTTTAGAGCTTCAAGTCACTGCGGTTAATTAATTAATTAAGTCATCATCTTTTTTTTTTTTCTTTAAGCATTTACATATGACATTCATTAAACAGACACAAAGCGGACGAGCTCTCACAGGAAAAAACATGCTTACATAGCCTGCAAAAATCTTTTTTTGTGATTTTTTTTCCTTTTGAAGAACAAATTAAAACTAAAAAGTCATCATGAGTCAGTGAAGGAAAAAAAAGGAAGACTTAAGTGAATACTGAAGAGCCGCAAGTGTTTCGTAGAATTGAAACGGATCTGCATTTCTTTTTTTTTCTCCCCAACTCATTCAAATTGATTTTAACATACAGGTGAAAAAAAAAATGAAAATAGCTGCAATATATATTACGCTCACGGATTACTTAACAAACAAAGTGCAAACTCTTTTATGCAAAACTAAACACCCAAGTGTTAAACCTAAAATGCAAAATGATGAGTAGGGCAATGTCTTTCTTAACTTTTACGCTCAAAGGGGCCTAAAGGAATCAGGTGCTGAAGCTGGGAGTGTTTGGGTACCTACATAACTTCCAGATTCTTTGAAAATCCCAGCGTTGGTACTTCATAACAACAAATTTGGTAGTTGCTTCTTAAAAGCCTTCATATATATAGTTTTTCCTTAAAAGAACCTGTAAACACCATTTAAGAAAATACTCACAAATATGGAAAAACAAGGTCAATGTATGTAGTAAAGTACAAACAGAAGAGAAAGCAGAAGATGCAGCCAAGTGCCAGGGCGTACAGACAGTGGAGGTAATGCTGTGTTAATTGTGGGTAGAAAAGCTCTCTGTGCTAAGAGACAGCCCAAGTCCGTGGGACCGTCAAGCCCTCCAGCTAAGTTTAAGTGGGGCTCTAATGGTGCAGATTTATTCTCCATAACCTGAAAACATGAGCCTCCAATACTAGGGCTGAAAGACCTTCAGTCCTGAAAGATATTTAAATGCCCAGATCCTGCTGACTGCTGAAGAAGCTGGGGCACATAAATTCATGCAAGGACCACTCTTGCCCTGTGGTTTCGCAAACCTGAGGCAGCAGGCATCTGAGGAACGGTGGGGAACAACCGGGCCTTCTCATGAATATTTGCACAAATGCAGATTCCTGAAGGAATGAGTGACTGTGAAATTTGCACTATGTAAGAGATTCTCAGCTGCTGTTGACCCATCGAGCTGCTCTGAGGCTCCCTGTTACAACAGCTGGGCATCTGGACTCTAACTGGAATTGCCACGGATGCTCAGGCATGCACTCAACTGACCAGCCTTTTGACGAGAGCTAAAGATAAGCTCTCATAAAGTTTTAAATAACCACTCATTGATGGCCAGGAAAGGGGATGTGGCTGTTACAGAAATCTTTCAGGCAAAGTATTGCTCTTCACCTATGGCCCCCTGCTTATTGATTGCCACCTCCAGGAACAAAAGACAAACTAACTGCTAAAGGCTTCTCAAGAGACTCTGTCCCAGCTCTTCAGCTGGTATCCAGCCCTGTTGTTTGCACCAGCTCAAGACCTAGTATACTGAAGTGAAGATCATAGCTTATGAACCTGCTTTGCGACCTCCTATTGCAGCTAAGTGGCAAGCGCTGGCTGGAATGATGCAGCCTAGGAACACCCGAAGTACCAGGGTGGCAGTGACACTGGCGGGAGTCTGTAACTTGAATGAGATTTGGGAAGGACCGGGAAGAACTGGGAGATGCCCAGTTCTCAGATAAGGCTTCGTAAACACAATGATACAAACATATTAAAAACATACACAAACATAAAAAAAAAAAATCCTCAAGGACCTAATTTGCAGCAAAATCCAGAAGAAAAAAAAAAAAAGGAAAAAAACTAAACAGAACAAAAGTCCCCAACAATTCTAAGCTCACCCGATGGTGGGGTGCGATGCGCTTTGTCAATTCCTAGTGCTGGGTTCTGTTTCTCTCTCTTGGCAGCAGACAGCTATTCAGTGACCTCAAAGGCGGTGGTGGGGAATGGTTACAGGCTGAGATTCGTTCCCTCCGTGCTTGCCTAGCTATTCTGCTGGAACACAGAACCCTAAAGAAGATCCAGTTTAAAACCCTTGAACTACTCTTCTGCTTGACATTGGAAAAAAAAAAAAAAAAAGCTATTTTTTACATTTATTATTTATTTATTCCTTTTTTGTCTGTGTCTTAAAGGCAGCTCCCGGGAAATTCACTTTATCCTTCCTTTATTAAAAGAAAGATGCTGAATGGGACAGAGGCCACATATCTCAAACATCCTCTTTACATTTACTTTTTCATGTCAGAGGTGTCAAAACAGGGTTTGTTTCTTTAAATGTGTAGGGGCTGAGGGGGAAGTGAGAGGGGTTGGTGAAGATGAGGAGGGAATCTGAGGGGACTGAAAGAGGCGCCTTACTTCAGCCCCCCCTCACTGGTTGCCCGCAGTAACTGTCACAGGCTCTAAAAGAATCAAAAAGGGTCTCCAAGTGCCCCCGTCCCCTCCCCTGGTCCGCTAGGCGGGCACAGAAGGGGTCCTTAGCCCAAGCTGGTGATGTTGGCACGTCCGCCGGGCGGTGCCACAATGCGCTGAGTCGTGCGGCGTGGGATGTTGTCATCGATCTGTGCGCCTGCGGGAGAGAGAAGTGATGTCAGGCCCACTGTGCTGGGAAAAGTTTGAGACGAGCGAGTTGCACGCCAGCCTCCCGCAGGCTCAGCTTGGCCAAGGGAGTCAGAAGGGCACAGCTGCACTGAAGCTCATTGAGTCCTCCTAGACCAGGCTCCAGTGATATGCACTAAAAAGCATCATCTTTGCAAGAAAAGCCCTGACTGGCTTCCAGTGCCTTAATTCTGCTGAAACCTGTCCTGCATTAATATCTCTGCAGTGAACACAGGCACCCACTCCTGTACAGATTAGAGTTGGCTAAATGATTTTCCCTTAGTGAGCCTTTTCCTGTTTTCATCACATACTTCCAGCTTTTCTTTTTGCTGAGACCCTTGCCCTGTCACACTCTGCCTCTCTTCTTATTCCAGTTGTCCTGACTCTGTTAAGATAGTTGTGTCAGCAGGAGCTACCGATCCTGTCCAAACTGTTCCACCCTTATTGCACTGAAATGGCGCGCTAAGAAACAAATCTGCTGCATACCAGATCTGCAGCTGGTCTCAGCTGGCAAAGTTCCTCTCATGTTGGTGCAATCTGCCTGGTTCAGACACCCAGCTGAGGACTGAGCAATGGGGTACTCAGTATTCATAACACAGCACGAAAATAAGCAGGACTCTGTGATAGCTCCTATACTGCTCTTCCTTTCTGAAGGAATAACCTCCAAGCTAAAAACCCCTCACAATCTCTCTCATTGCCTTCCAACTTCAACAGGATTCAGAGTATGGGAGTATACACAAGCCATGGTTTCAAAGTACTAAACACTTTAGCCCCACAAAAGTACGTACCAGACAAGCTAAACCCAGACTGGTGCAGGTTCCTCACGGGTGGGGCCTGCTGTTTCGCAGGAGACGTCTTAGCTGAAGATGCTGGTGTGACAGTCTTCGGCGTCACCGATACTTCGCAGACAGGCCCGTCATAGAGGCCTCGAGGCACACCCCGCAGCTCAGCCAGCTGCAACACACAGAAGCAGAGAGCCTTCAGGGTCAAAACAGCCTTCAAAACAGACCTAGACAGCTGGCCAGATGTTGCTAAGCCAAAGACACACATTTCAAGATTCATCTTTAGTAAGAGGATTTGAAAGCATCCAGAATCCTCCGTGCTGATCCCTGGATGGTAGCTGGTCTGAAGCAGCATGGCTGAAATGAAAGACGATCAGGGACTGTTCCGGCTCCAGGTAGCTGTTAGCTGGTGTTAGCAGCCTACAGACGGCAGCCAGCTTTTCCCCTGCACCGCAAGTTCTTTCCTTTAATGATCTCTGCCTACCTGTTATTATATTAAAGACTCCTGACAACTCTCGAATGAAACTTATTACTCATACCCCAAAAGGAAAATAATGCTGACACAGAGCCAAGGTGCACAAACAAAAGTCAGACTAGCTTCACATCTCTAGTTTCGTAGCTTTAGATTGGGTTAAATGCAATTATTCCAGTTGAGATACTGCCCAATTGGATTTATAGGTCAAACACATGTTTCTGCGGGTGACCAGAACACAACAGAAACCATGGATCTGTTCTCTGCAGTGCTAAATTGTTTGTAATTCTGATAACTTGTAATTTCTTCAACAGAACAATTAAGGAAAAATCATTTGCAAGGGATGTGTAGACTACCTATGGTCAGCAGAACTGAAACAGCTCCGGTTTTGTCCAGGAGAGGGCAATATTTCAGACATCGAAACATCTTCCTCCTCAGAAATCTGACTTCATCTGGAAATAAAATTCTTAAATCCCCTGCAGCTAAGTAGCAACCGAGTTCAGCGTCATCTTCTCCCTCATCTTTTTACCAACTAAAGGCATATCAAAAGGTGGTTTCTGTTTGAAGGGGTGTATTTTACAAAAACACTTTTCCAACAATTTTAGCCTCTTAAAAATAGAAACATTCCCACTTTCAACCAGTCAGTAGGCTGTGCCTGTGACTCACCAGTCACCAGACAAGAGCATCTGATTGTATCTGACAGAAGGGAAAGCAGCATAATGTATCTTTAACAATAAATTAGAATTCTGAATTGTTGCTGAAAGGTTTGATATATAAATGCTATCAGAAAGTTCTCTTGGTACTCCTGTGAGAGGAGAAGGCTGCCGGGTTATTTACAGGTTGACTCATGTCTAAACCGGACAGTTCTCACTCTGTCTAGGTGCCACTAAGACAGAGAAGAATTACAGAGCAGAAAAATAAAATTTGCAGAAAATCCAAGCTCAAGCCAAAGCATATTCCTGTAATGACTCAAGTGAATAGCAAAAATGAAAGAGGAATGAGATAAATATGGCTCCTATCCAGGGAACATTTTCTTTACAGAAGTGTGTGTATTCTGTGAGCCAGAGGATAGCATCTGTTTTCCACCCACTTTAACTCAGGAGTTTCAGAGAGACAACAAATGTGCATCCAACCGTTTATACTCACCCTGCTCCTTGCTTTGATGCGCTTGTAAACGAAGTCAGGGAATGGTTTCCTGGGGATATACCGTCCAGATCCCTCAGTTACATGGAGATTCCCATCCTCCAGCACTATCTTGCCCTGGCTGATAACCACCAGGGGAGACCCACGGCACTCCATGCCTTCAAAGATATTGTACTCCAGAGACTAGAACAAACAAAAAGACAACATGAGGCAAACATTCATGCCAGCAAAGCCTGCCATGCTTTAACTAGCAATCACCAGTCATGCTAATTCCCTATGTTTGGAGGACAGACGGAAGCAAACCCAATAGCATTTACCTGAGTTATACATACTGTGGTTTAATAGAAAGGCTGGTCTTTACTATCAGTCTGAAGTTATTGAGGATTTACTCATGCAAAATTTTCATTGTGACAAGATTCATTCAGAGGAAATACAGTTTCAAATGAAAATACCTTGAAGTGTACCTGTCAAAATGGATTTAGGCACCTATCTATCCTGAATTACATGGGATTTAAGAGTCAAATAGTTTTACCTGAGTTTCATACTAAAAATTATGGTAATTTTGAAAAACTGTATTTCAAACCAGTGTTTTGGTTGATGGGTCGGGGACCGGGACAATCTTGTTTCACTCTAATGGGATTGCTCATCCTCCATTAATAGGATTTGAAACATTACACCATGGAAAAAATGAGAAGTTTTAAAGGAATCGCTGGTAAATGTCCCACCCAGGAAGCATCCTGGAATGAGCTGCAGTACAACCATGTTATTTGAGGACTCTTACTCTGGTGATCATCTTTGAGAGAAATCCAGGTCTTTTTTACTGAGTTAATGATGGAGTTTGATCTTTAAGTGTGTTATAAGTATGGGTAGGCTAGACTGCAGATTTACAATTAGCTAGAATGGTGGTTAAACTGACAGTGAACCAGGTCCAGCATGAAAAAAGTTGTGGTGGCAAAGGAGGAGGTTTGGTTAGAAACTTATGAATTAGACTGTTCCAAGAACAACACAATCTCCCTCTCTAGCTCCTCATGTTTCCTTGCCAGACAGTGGCAACAGCGGTGTGAATTCTTGGAAAATGCTTGCATGTTGCTCTAGCATTTAAAAATGTAACAATCATCTGATGCCACATAATCAGTATGTAGCCTTGTGTCACAGCAACCGCTCTGCCTGACTTTCAAAGGGGCTTTTGTTTTATATTTGATCAAACGAGGATGCCTTGACTCTATGGGCATCACTTGTATCAATTTCTTCTCTAATACAAGGCACACGTGCAGTGTGAGAGACACAAAAATACCCCAACAGGTGCAATGCCAGGTATAACAGCAATGTAATGAGAGAGGTGAAGACGTTAAGAGCTGGACTTTTAAGAAAAAAGCTGCTGCTTGTTCAACAACCCTTCAAGCTCTAAACAAACCACTTGAAAAGAGAGTCCTTCGTCCTCCACTGTCTTGGCACCATGTCTGAACTTAAACATGCAGCCTTTGGCAATAGCTGATCACTGAACACTGAAGCCTCTTACATGGTGCAGGAGTTTCAGTGGAACTGCAGTCTTTAGCCTACAAACCATTTCTGAGCAGTGACTCCAAGGTGGACCCGGGTGTCCTTCAGCCTAGCTCAGATCTGTGGCAAAATCTGGAGATGGCATACAGTCAATCCTGATTGTACTGGAGCATACCCATAAAAGATAAGGTCTCTGAAATTTGTGTTAGGAAATTTTCAAGAGTACAATTCATTTGCTAAAAACAACCACCATTACATGGCAATGGCTGTCAAACATTCAGTCCAGCAAGCCACTTCCAGCTCTTCGAGCTGGTCAGCTCCCATAAGCACAAACCTAGGTTCAGACCACTAAATTCAGCAGCATGTCCCTGGGCTCGCTCTGTAAGTAAGCAAGTCATTCCTTTCCAGATTGGAGGTGATGAGTCCAGAAGCACCTCTCAGGTGATTAAAGCAACCAGACTTCTGAGTCTGGATGCCTCTATTGGAAGTCTAAGCACAGGCAGGATGAATCCAGGTCATCTGTGACCAGTTCTGACACAGAGTTAAGTCACAGGGAACAGAACCGAACCTTTAAAAAAAAAGAAAGTTTCTTTGCAAATGTGCCCAGGGATTCAAGTGTGGAAGAAAATTTTGCTCCTTCAGCTCCGGAGTGAATGAAAGCATTCATGGAAAAAAGAACAAGGAGTTTTTTCCAGGGAAACATTCCATAGGTTCATCGCCAGCAGTGAAACAAGTTGTCAACAAATGCAAACAGTGGTTGCTTTCTCTGAGACAGTGCTAGAATGTCACAGGGAGGCTCCAACCAGCCCTTTGTGCTGGGACCACTCTGCCATTTCGCACAGGGTGGGACAGCTTTTTCGCTGTAGGAGCCAGGTGTAAGGTCTCGAACGCTGCTGTGGGCCACAGGCAGACAGTGCCCCTAACACTGCCACCACAAAGCCACAAAAGAAACAGTGGAAAGGTCTGGTTCTTTTGGGAGCTGCCCTGTGCTTCCCTGTGCCCACTAACACTGGGATGATGATTAGTAAAATCATGTCCGACTCCACACTCTATGGATTCACTCAGCTAACAGAGCCTGCAATAGGTATTTCTCTGCTTCCCTCCTCCTCGTGGGTATTCACCAACTTCTGGACCTGTATCACACAACTAATCCTGCTTCTCAACACTGCCAAGGGGCAGGACATCTGCATCAAAGCCTGAACACTGCCAGAGGCCTGTAGCAATCAGGGACAGATCAGTATATGGTGTAAATCTACTCAGACTCATTGAGCTGGCTCAAATCTCCAGCTAAGGTGTCCAGAAGCTGACATGCTTCACTAACTCCAACTAGAAAAGGCGCAGTCCACGTTCCCGCTGCCAGTGAGCCAAAAGGTCATAAATGACACATTGTGATATGAGGCCTTTTGGCATTTTAAGAGATTTGAAGAGCTTTCTGTGTGCTCAGATCCACACGTCCAGCACTCAGAAAGAGCCAACAATCTCTCTGCTCCAAGGGGAATATCTGGGTATTCATATGATTTCAGCTTTGGACTCAATTACCTTTCCGTCTGCTCACACAACTGAGCTGTGCTGGGTGTAAGACCAGAGAGAGCCTGGGGCATGGGGAAAAAAAAGCCCTCAATTGTCATGAGCTCTGGTTCTTGTCAGCATAGTCTGAAGGAAGACAGGAGGAAATGAGCAGCAGAGCTCACATCATAGAAAACATCCTTACTATGTTATGAGTCTTGGCAGAGATTGTCTTGACACTGTCAGGATCCCAGATAACCAAATCAGCATCAGAGCCCACTGCAATACGGCCTTTCCGTGGGTACAGGTTGAAGATTTTAGCTGCGTTTGTGCTGGTCACAGCAACAAACTGGTTCTCATCCATCTTGCCAGTCACCTGGGGAAAGACAAAAGGAGTCACTGCATCAGCCAGGTGGGGACCACTCTGAAAAGCAAATGGCTGTTAGCATGACCACCAAAAGCAGGTTCCCAATGACCTAGGTAGGGGCAAATAGCTCAAGTAAAGGGACCATAACAAGCTTTTGTGAGAAGATAATGACACACTGCTACAGCTCTTTCAGCTCTGAATGTCCGCTTGCAGACCAGGGCAGAGAAGCAGGAAGGAACTTGTCTCACTTAACCACCCAGCTGCGGTACAGCAAGGAACAGAACCAAAACCCCGTTTCATTACTCTATCCACTTAGCCACACCACCTTAACTAAAGAGTGTGACAACTCCTGCTTGATCTGCTTATCAGCAATATTTTACAGGAGAAAAAAGAAATAATAGAACATACATGAACAGAATTTCAACTCCTCCATGCAGACTGGTAATTTTAGGTCAGAAATCAGCCATGACAAAAAAAAGAGAAAAAAAGATCCAGATCAGGCACGTGGCACTCTCCACTCAATTACTATTCTGCTACTGGCATAGAGGTACAAATGTTCACTATATAAGTGAAGGTTTGCTATATGCCTAGATGCCTTATAGGCTGGACTTTCAAGTCTGCAGAATCATGGATGGAAAGGTGGCTTAAGTTAAAGCAGTTCCAGGGCTTGCAAGTGTTCCTTCTCCAGCCATACTACAATCAGGCCATGACACATGTGACATACCACAGCCTTATCCCAGATGATGGACATTCTCTCTTCAGTCCCATTGGTTCCTTCAGGGATCAGGGTAAAGTTGTCCTTCCCAACAGCTTTCTGAGCAGTGTTGAAGGTGCAGTGGGCACTGCCAGTAACTTGGAGGTCTCCGCTGGAAAAAGATAATGACAGGTGTTTAAGATATTTTACTGTCACAGGTTTACCCCTAAAGAGAGAACACCCTTTTGCTAGCTGGCAACAACAGCTATTATTTTTATTACCCACTTGTCTCATGATGAAACGTATCTTGTATGAACACAAAGAGCTCTACTCACCAGGACAGCAGTGAGTTGAGAAAATCAGGAGTGGTTGGGTCAGGACTCAGTGGTGGGGAAGTGACAAAAGCTGCCGCCTTAGCCCAATTCTTGCTCCAGTAATGAGATCCATCAGTACCCAAGCTGGCTGTGATGGGTTCCCCATACACCACAGTGCCTACAGGACAGGAATACAGGCAAATCCACTGTGAGTGCCAAGCAACACACATCTCCAGCCTGGCTTCCAGGCACAAAGCATCCTTCTGAATAAGAACATTTCCACGGGTAAGTTATGCCAGCACTGCACGCTGCAAGGTTTCTTGGTGCTTCCTCTCAAGTATATTATCACAGTGACGCAGCATTGGATTGAATTTACTGGCCTGAATCACCAAATGATCAATCATTAAACTGCTGGCCCGTTCAAAGCTCCTCTGAAACTGTGTTATGCTACTAAGTGCATGTTTTCACAAGCAAGCTCTTAATTTTATATGCCTATCTTGAGATCTCTGAAGAAACACTGTGCATTTGCCATCAGTCCCGCAGAATAAGTATCCAAACCTCTAAATATCTGAGTTAGTAATATAGATACTGTTACGGATAAGAGCATGAAGCAGCAAAATGTGCACCACGCCTTTCCACAACTGCTGAGGTCAGAGCTGATTAATTGTGCTTGAAAGGGTTACTGTAAAGATTCACTGTATTGTACTCTGGGCTAAGAACCTCATGAAAGAGGTTGAGGGAAACTGTAAGAGGGTGAGGAGATACAGCCTGGTCCTGAAGGGATGTGGAAGAAAAAGAATGAACAAAAGAGGCACCTGCAATATTTTTATAAGGGTACATCTATGAAAGATCTAACAAGGCTGGGTTTATTGAAGCAGGCTCTGTGCATAGATCAGATAAGAGGAAACTCGTATCAGGAAAGTTTACTGCCTAAAGAGAGAGCACATCACTGAGAGGAAATATCAGTGTTTCTGGTTCACAAATGCAGCTCAGGGAAACTGAGTGATTTCCCCAAGGGTTCATGGTAAATCTGTGGCAGAACTAGGAAATGAAATCAGATCTTCTGACTTGCTGTCCAGTCCACTAACCACCAGTGCATCCTTCCTCTTTGTTAACATTTTTGGAACCACATGAAGGAAGAGGCGATCCTTAAGGCCATGATACTTTGCATGCTGGAATGCACCAGCAACATCTGCGCACCAAGCAGATGCAAGACGCTGCAACTTCAAAAGCAGTGCAGGCTGGTAGCCCCACAGATCTGCTCACCAAATGAAACCTTCCCAAAATCTCTCTTAAGTGCCTATCCATCTGGCTTCTGAGCCCAGACACTCCATGTATGCGTAATTGCCTGCAAAAGGTGTGGGTAGTTAAAATACTAACGCTAAATACTTCAATCAGAAAAGACTGGCAAAGGCAACCCATGAACCGGTCAGCAGGGTCTTACACACCTCACCATGCAGAGTACAGAAATACGACCTTTCACCACATTGTTCAAACTACTGTTACGTCTATAGGCTCTCAAGCTAGCTGGGAAAGAGTGTATTTGCCGAGGCATGGTGGTGCATTAACTGGCTTCATGCTGCTTTCAGGACCACACTGAAACAGGAGGTGTAGGAGCAGCTTTTATCAGAGGGGATCCACCAGCAGAGGAAGAGGCTGTCTGACATCACTTGCCACAAACAGGGTTATGAAATCAGAACAAGGCAAAACACACACTGGCTATTAATGGGAGGCCTGTTGTGGGCCAGTACATTGGGAGGATTGTTCTGCAGGGAGCGATGTTTTGAGCTCCCAGATCTGCCAGCAACAGAGTCTGCAGGGAATCTCCTCCATGCAAATGCCACTGGGAACATCTGGCTTTAAATAACAGTCGTTCTTTTCCATTTAGCAAATCAATTCTGTTTTGTTTTTGCTTTGGATAGTCTTCAGCTATGTTTCCTCTGTTGCTTGGGAGGGCAAGGATAGTGTGTGTGGCCCTACTGGGCTACCCAGCTGGGTAACTGCACAGCATTTAAATTGAATTATTTAAATAAAGGAGCAGAGAATGGTGTGCCATTTATACCCCAAATTCTCCTTATAAGGAGAAAATGCAATCTGAACAAAAACTGCATATGCTAGTTCACTCAGGAAACTAAGTAAAGTGAATTCTGCGGATCATTCAACTGGGATAATCCCAGCACCTTTCACAGGCTGGCCAACACCCAGCCAACTCAGGTTGTGTTTTATGGTTTTTGTGATGCAAGTGTGTGGTCCCTTATCCCAACCTTCCACTCTCCAGCTAGTGGTCTCAGGACAGTGAGCACAGAAAGGTGTTTTTGTTGATGCTGCATCTCTGTGGTGCATGTGTCTCCAGTCCTTTACTTAGGAAAAGGAAAGGATGCTTCCCTGGCTTATAGGATTAAGTTGCACAGCCACAATAAGTTGTTTTCTGGGGTAATGCAACATGCAGCCGCTTTGCCGTGTCAACACATTTTCTCATTTCAGCATGATCTCCACTAATGGAGCTAGGAGAGGAAAGTTTATCCCAAACAGCTTGAGCTGCTTCCACACCATGAACAGAAAGAGATGCCTTGGAGATCGGTTTCCCTTACCAACTCTGAACTCACTTCACAGGAATCATGGGATCAAAATACTTCTGAGCTAATACACAAACACAAATCTGTTTGCTGCAGTAAGAAATTAGCTCTTCTAGCACCAAACACTCAGATGGAAAGTGATGTCATTTGTGTATCTATTCAGGCTTATTTAGACTGTGTAAAATTAAATACAACCCTTCTGTGGAAAGGACGGGGGAGATCATCCCTCCTGCTTACTCACCCACCCAGAGCCACTTTAAATAGAAATGAAGGGTTTAGTCACAGAAGTAAGTAGGGAGACAGGCACTCTCTGTGCTTTGTAACCCTTACTCCTTGGGGGCAAGACAGCAGGGTCGGGACCTGGGAGAAGCTAATGCATCATTTCGAATAGTGCAGCTCCCTCAGACCTCACTGAGAGGAGACACGAGGCAGCAGCATCCAAGGCAGGTCTGAGTCTTGCTTCTTGCAGCATGCTCAGGCAGAGTTATCAGAGGCGATTGCAATTCCCAGCCGAACCCAGACTACCAATCCCAATTCCTGCTTGGATGCCAGGCTGTGAGTTGCAGCACAGTATCTATTTCACAAGCAAGGAGCACAGCGGACAGCTGGAACTGGTAACCACTTCAGCTACTCCAACTAACTCCAACAGGGCTTGTGAGTCAGAGACCTCAATCAGGACTCTTGACCCCAGAAGTAGCTCAGCAGAAAGCACCAAAGAAAGACCACAGCAGCTGGAAAGAGGACACTGCTCGCAGTCTCCATGGAGATTTGTTAAGTGAAGACAGCATGGAATTACTCTGCGATAACATGAAGGCGCACGGCTTGATGTAGTAGGATGGGTGTGAAGAGAGAGCCTCTAGGCTGAACAGAAGGAATGGCTCCTGGCACTGATACAACCACCGAATGTCTGTGGGAGATGAGACAGAAGCAGTTGCTTGGACCTTTTAAAAAAGAGCCTGGACAATAACACTGGAAAAAGAAACTTCTCCTGTAGGGACGAAGCTTATGTTGGCAAGGAGTTGAACAACATGAGCTAATAGGGTGCTTCCATCCAAGGGAATTAACTTACCCTTTTTCCTGGCTTGAGCAATGACATCAGCGGCACTTTTGCTCATCACCTTGGTGATATAGAGGGGACAGTTGGTTTGGTTGGCGATGGTAATTGCCCGGTTCACAGCTTCTGCCTCCACCTGAGAAACAAAGTCAGCAGCAAATTAGTAACATCCCCGTGCATTAACACATCCCATTCTCCATCAGAGGGTCACACCCTCTGCTTTCAGGGGAAAACAGGGCGTGCAGGATGGAGATGAGAGTTTCCACCTCTCCAAATCTGAGCCAGAAAAATGCACAGTGTAATCAGGATAATTAAAGTGGCATCGAGCTACAGTCCTGTCTCATTACTACCTTTTCTCCCACGCTGCTTCAGAGTCTCTCTGCAAGCAGTCTAAGTCCTAAAATTACACTCCAGGTGCTCGGGGTCAGTATGATTAAGCCCCTTCTTTAACCTAGACAAAAATAAACAACTAAACGTTAACTCAGCAAAACTATTCATGTGCCAACCCACACAGAAGAGAGATGCTGTAGCCACATATTCTCTGGTAAGCCACGTTTGCAAACAAGCCTTCTAAATTGTACCCTCCACTACAATATCTGGCTTGGGATCTGACACAGTGTGAACCACCCCATAAATCAACTATTTTTTCTTGCACGTGTAGAAAGAGCCTCAGCAAGACTGAGGCACTACTTTCTATCTAGTCTTAGAATGAATGTAATCAGGACTTTCATAGATCACATATCCTAATCAAAGCAGTCCAGCTGACGAATTTACCAACGGACTAATGCTCATCGTGCCTACTACTATGAAGAACTGCAACACCATAGACACTTTCCACACGAACAACAGAGGAAACCGAAACCCAAAGCAATCAGCCACCTGATTTTCAAAAGCAAGAGGTTACCAGCACCTCCCACAGGCCTGGCACACGCTCAGCACTTCTGAAATCTGCTTTGCAGTGACTTATCTCAGGCCAAGTGCAATAAACCACCACCAGTCCCAGAATCAGAATGCACTGACTGCTGGCTCCTAGCCCCATGCTTGGTCCGCTGAAGGAAGAACCTCAAGGACCTGTCAGCTTAGGACACTGTACTTGACACGCTGATGCCCAAATGCCCAGAACAGCTCTGCTCACACCGATGAAGCCACCACCTGTTACACTGCTCTGTTTGCAGCTGGACTGCTCAAGAAAACCAACACAATGACAGCTGGGAGTTTTTAAAAGAAAACCAGTCGGCAAACCGAGCAGGTTGGTTGCAAGTGCCAAAAGAGTTAAAGCCATAGCCTGTCACCACTCCAGGGCTGGTGACTAACTCTCCCCAGGCAGTGGTGATGTACCACTGCCTAGATGGGGACATTTTCTGGCCCAGCTGCCCCACCCAAATGGAAAAGGCTGCAAGGAAGGGTGTTTATTCCACGAGGTCTGACTGGAGTATGCCAGTCAGCAGCGCTTGCAGGGAAAAGGAAGGCTGAAGGGAAGAGCCAAGAAAAGCATAAGTGTCTGTCCTGAGAGGCAAGGAGAAAAGTCAGATGGGGTGATGCTTCCAGGCAATGCCATCAGTTTGCAAACTGCCCACGTAAAGCAGACACACACACAGCTCTGTCACTGCAGCACTCAGAAGTCTCGTTTCCACATTGTGCCTTAGTTTCCTCAGTTGCAAAGCAGGGATAAAACAATATACATCTCCAGACTTTTGACCAAAACGCCTTTAAGCAACTGCTAAGCAGGAAGAGAATATTTTCTGCACAGCAGAGAACAAGGCTGCTGAATTCATGCCTTGTGCCCAGATGCTATGGTGACAGGCACATAACAATAACCCAACGACTAGTCCAAAGGGGAATGTTTGCAATTACCAGTATGCATTAGAAGCCCTAGCACAGCAGTTCTCTTGGAAAAAAAAAAAAAAAAAAGACATTTCCTGGAGCACTTGGACTTTCAGTGTTTTCGTGGCTAAAATAAAAACAAAAAATGATGGGTCACTCCGAAAAGTCATCACAGAATGATCTGTGCTATGAGGAGGAGAGTTTTACACAAAGCGATGGGTGATGCTGCCTTGCGGTTTATTAATCCAGGCTTCCTTTGCTGGCTGGAACGAAGTGCTGAATACCATCACCTTGGCTAAACCCAGGTTAGTGAGGTGAGCAAGCTCACCCATGAGTCAGCAGTGAAACGTAAGCCTTAATTCATGCCTTCTGCTCAACCTGGAAATTCAGAAGATGTGTACACTCTGAGTAAGACACAAAGACACATGGACAGACCCTGAATGCTTCACTCAGACATATATCTCACTGAATTCGGCAGGAGTTTTGATTTAATAAACATTTTGGTTTCGTTCAACATGGCCCTGACCCAGTGTTCTGCAAAGGTAACGGGAACAGCTCCTGTTGGGCTGCTGTAGATGAAGGTCTGAATTAAGTGCTTCTTCAGTAAGATGACAGCCACCATGAAGTCCTTAGGACAGGCTTTACACGCCATAAGGGGCAGCGTGAAAAACCAATTGTACTATTTAACAGCACTCCAGAGGAATACCAAGAAACATCCACTCCTACTGAAGTTAACAGGGATTACGGATCTGCTGCCACCCTCAGAATCTGGCCTTTGTCATCAGCCAGCTTAAACAGAGCTGTATGTTTTTAAAAACACAATGTTACTCCTGCGCTGGGGAAAAGGAGGGGAGGGAACCAGATGACATCGTTTCCTGCTCTGTTTCCTATGACTTTAAAGGAGGAGAATTTGGACCAAGTGCTTCCACTCTGTGCAGACAGCACAGCTGAGCTCAGCTGCACTGAGGCTGCCCAGTGACAACTGGGAAGGGGCTCTACTCATCTTCATTTGAGGCAGCCACGTGTCCTCGGGCAGCCTTCCTAACTACATTGTGAGAGAAGACATTTCTGCACAGTGCAGGAGACAGATCTAACAAACAAACCAAGCCAGGGAACCACACAGTTCACACTTTAAAGCTCCTGCTCCACTAATGATGACCTTTGAAGTAGCCAGACAAGACTTAGCTAATTTGACAGCCAGATCCTTCAAGATAAGGAGCAGCTTTTCTTTGAAGTCCACAAAAGTTTAGGGGTACTCCACAGATGAGCCCCAAGTGTCAAACTGGCATCTGTTCCTGCTCTCCTGATGCATGCCAAAACATATGATAATAAAAATGAAGGGGTGGGTGGGTGGAAGGCTCAGTGCAAGTGTTCGCTTGCAACTTCCAGGAAGCAAAAAAATCCCAGCTCCTGCAGCCAAACACAAAATCTGTGAGGATTCACATACTGCCCAAGCTGAGTGTTTTTTTCCCTTCTTTCTGCCTGCAGCAGCTGAATGATTTATATTCCTACTGAAATGTCTCTGGATGTTGCTTGTCTGAACCAAGGGGAGGAAACAGAGAGGGAGCATGAAGGGCATGTGTGAATGATCTCACACACTCAGCTTCCAGCAGGACCACATCTGGCAGTCAGCAAAGGCTCAATATCTTAGAAGAACAAAAATAATTTCTTGTACATAATGGATGAACTTCCCAAACCCGTAATGCCAAGGTGAGATGTCTAGCTCAGACATACTGAAAGGCAGGAAATGAAGAATGCAGTGGGAACCAATCTGAAAGGACAAGTTTGGAGTTCTTTCTTACCCACAGGATTCTTTTTAAGGACTTAGAGGGAGATAAACGGGATAGGGGCGCTTGACCCTAGAGAAATCAATGGAAAGGATGGAGGTCAAGTATATTAAAGTGATAGCCCAGGATACCCTCTCTCGTACATATTTTCTGTGCCTTCAGCAAATCATTCAGTCCCTTGGTGTAAAAAATCCACCAACTGTAAAATGTTCATCAAATGATCAAATACAATGGAAAGTACACAAGTACCTAAAACAGAATATCAGGATTTGGGCATATATAAAAGACTTCCACTGATTAAGAGGAAACCTTGATAAGATAAGGACTAAGAGCAAAGCCCAAGAGATGAAAATACAGTGGCAGAATTCTGCCTACGTAAACCCAAATTCTGGTCTTTACTCATGCAAAACTCTGACTAAAAGTGATGGGAAACGACAAGAACTTCATGGTCTAGCTCTATAAAGACCAACACCATCAGAACGTGAAGTTCTTTGGGGACTCCATCTGACAGTGTTCAGTTCAGCCGCTGAATCAAGGAATTGGGGATTTAGGCAGACCATGCTCTTCCTGCTGCCATGCCCGCGCACAGGGACCTAGGACAACATTTTCTACATCCCCTAATGTACAAGTCCAGTTTGAGCTATCAAAGGGCTGAACTGAAGATGTGCTAAGTACCAACCAATCTCTGTGTTTTGAGTGCTCATCATGGACTCTGCGACTCAAATTCATCTCACTTCATTTTAGATTCCTGACTAGGCAAGCAGAGCCTTTCTACACCCCCTCCAATAATCAACAGAAAGAGGTGTGCATTTCCAGAGGGTGAATCAAATCTTAAGGTGGAAGAATTACTTCCTGAAGGTGTCCCTCTGTCCAGTAGAGAAGCTAAGGGTGTTCCTCAATTACTCGTAAGTACCCATAGTTGTTAAGTCTCCAAAAAGGAGTAGTTACTAGTTAGTCCCTAGAAGTGTCTTAGCCTCTTCCCTTACCCCATGCAGCAATACTGTTTATAGCCAGGATGAAATCCTGTTTCTGGCCAATTCATCCCAATAGGAACTACCTAATGGCAATGCAGAAATGATATAAACTGGGGGAGCAAACACAAAGGCATCCTCACCTCTTCAGGTCTGCTCAACACATGCCCTTCAGGACCTGTGATTCCCAGTTCCAGGATCCTTTGCTGCTCCTAAGGCAGAGAGAAAAAAGAGCAGAAAAAAAAAAGATTTAAAGCAACATGCAGCAAACACAGCTGTTTGAAAGAGGTACAAGTGAGATCCTAGGCATCTGTGCTAGCTAATGGTCACATGGGGCTTTACATAAGGGCCTTAGAACCAGAGTTCCGTCCAACTTCCACTGTTGAGAATAACCAGAGCACTATAAAACCCTTGCTGATTTGTTCACAGGAGGTCAGGGAAGCCTTTTATTTTGATTTGTTTCACATTGGGTTCATAGCCCCTCAACTTTCACCACTCATTTGTGTCTATAAAATAATCTCTAAGATGTGGAAAAACAGTATCTCATGAAAAAATCATCCTGCAGATGATGAGCCAGACAACTGGGCTCAAAGACTCAGGTGGTCTTTTCACCAGCCAGACAATGCAGAAATCCTTTGCTACACCAAGTTTTGCATGCTTGAGGCATAATGTATAAAATGAGCTGGAGATCAGATTAAATCCAAATACATTATCAACAATTCTTCTTCATTGCTGTTTAAAGGATCCCAAACATCAGCATCCCAGGTACTATATGAAGTTATTTTCCTTCCTATTCTCCCTGCTCTAAGTTACTGCAGAACATTTTTCCGTATGCAGTGGCAGTCACACCCAGGCACAGTCTTTCAGTTATGGACAGAAAGACAAAGATGGCTGATACCCACCATAGGCTGAAAGCTGTCACAAAAACCTGATTTATCACTGACAGTGAAGGGGATGACATTTGATGCACAGCTCTGCTTGCATCCTTGATACAGCTATGTTGTGCTTTTAAACGTCTCGGAGATTTTCTGTTTGCAAAGAGGGATCTAGAGCTTAAACCCTTCTCAGCATTTTGAAGTTAACAATCCACAGAATAAACGTAACATACCTCAGCAATGATGTCACCATTCTCAGCATGCACTTGAGCTGTCGCACCAATATCCCGGATTACACTCAGGACCTCGTATATCTGGAAGACAGAAAATACACATTACAATATACACCAAGTGTACACTCAGGTCTATACCTATACATCCAATCTCCTTTAGCATACATAATTTTGCAGGATGGAAAAGAGAAAGGGAAGCATTAAGAAAGGTAAGATGATGTTTGCTGGATAGTTATGATCCATTTTCCTGCCTACAACTAAATTTCCTCATCTTTACAGTCATATACTACTGATATTGCAAGAAGCATTATTCAAAAAACAGGTTTTGGTATTTCTACCACACAGGCTGGAGAAAGAAACAGCAACTGCACAGGCCTACATCTGGAGTGGTTTTAAGGAACTCACAGTGTTTTACTTGTTTCATGCCTTCGTTTACTGGTGCCTGGCATGGAAAAAAACTTACATCTGATCTGCATGAAGAACCTGCACCCACCCCTCTCACTGCCTGGGATAGGCAGTGTGATTTCCCACTCCAACAACCAACTTGAGAGGGTTTAGGTTGACTAACCCACAACTGATGCCTGCTCTGTCAATGGCCACTCGTTAAAATGCTTACCAGAGTCATTAGAGATAACTGTCACACACCACTGCCTCCCACACTGTTCCAAATGACTCCCAGGCATTCCTCTCCTCCCACCACATTTAGAAATATAAACTAACCATCTAAACAATTAAATGTGCTCAGATGTATCCACTAGAAGAGCAAACAAGAGGGCAATTCCTTTTTAAGGTCCCAGCAATTCTAACTTCTAACGCTAAAGCCAGAAACCCACTTTCTGGACCAGGATCAGTTTCAGCTTACAAACATGTGGACCATATATGCCAGAGATCTCATTGTCTTGCCCTATGTCAAGGCACAAAGCAGCAATTTATAAAACTGCCATTGCTTCCACGTTAAAGAAATTGGAATAAAACCTTAGCTCCCTCAAAATGAGAGTTTTACCATTACTTTCCCTAGCCGAGACTTTCAGGGCTTTTTTGTTTAAAAAAATAATTCTTTGAGGCAGAGCTCTGGATACTGTTACACACCTTAGGTACTGTTACACATACAAAGATTGAAACCAGAAGAGAATGTCAGATCCAAATATATTGAATGTAAACCCTTGTATGTGACTAGTGCACAGCTTTCGGTAACAGAAGCATGTGAACATTAAGCCTTCCTACCTGAGAATCAGTTAGCTGAAAGCGATCTTTGAAAGCCATGTAAACCAAGAAGGAATTCACACCTGGTAGAAAGAGAGCAAAGGAATTATCTTTGACATACAAATTGTAGGCACATAGAAGGCTACGAAACACACTGTTTCCCATAGAAAAAAAAGACATCCCCCTCAATCAGTCCCCCAGCAAGCAGCAATGATAGGTAGACAAATAAATTACTTTAATCTGCTGTGAAACGCATACGCATATGTGCACGTGCATAAACGCACACACTCTTTAAGAAATCACAGCGTAAAGCCAGGATCTCCTCAGCCATGTGGCATTTATTAACACAACTGATGAGAACGGTGGAGCTTACACTCCAGCCGTGGGGACAGCTAAACCCCCAGGCTTCCACTTAACATTGAAATAAGAATAATTCTGTGGATTCAGCACTGTGGGAGGTTGAATAAAAAAAAAATAAGCAAAATGCATCACACACAAAAGCAGAGACTGGGCATGTCTGTCTGATCCTGTGCTCCCTCCTGTGAGAGAGCTGGGAAATCTCTCTAAGCATGCCCTCCTGCACCATGTTTGTACTGACCAAGACACGAGGAGTTCTCCTAAGTCGGCTTTCCCTCTCCTGTCTTCTGTAGCACACGAACCAGTAAAAGCTCTTACCCAGCTCTTATGGGAAAACGCTCATTAAGATGTAAAAGGTTGTTTTTCTTAAATTACAAACAGGATGGAAAATTACTCTAGGCTAAGGATGAAATGTCAAGGAAATTAAAGAGGGGAAAAAGCTATGAGGTCATTTTATTCAGCTCTTCTCCAGTGTTAGGGACCAGTGCTGGATTGTTCCTTCTGGGCCTGATTCTTCCCTTGTTTACAGCAGTTTAATGTCTGAAGCTATCACCTACCTGCACTAATGAAAATCAAGCCCTTCATGTCAAGTCCTAGCTGACAGTCTCCCCTGAACAAAGGTGCTCCTCTGCATGGCAGCAGCAAGAGATTCACCTCTGTAAATCAGTGCTCCCCCATCTAACACACTGCATCCCCCTGGGCCTTCCAGCAGTGACTGTCCAAACTTTAACACGATGCCAGAATGGGACAAGATAATGCCAGGGCCCAAAACAGCTTTACTGGGATGTAAGAATAAAATACTTCTGAAAGAGACGGTTTTGAAAAAGAAGGGAGCCAGTCCTAAAAAATGAGGAGGGGAAAGGCTTCCTTGAACTTTCTCTAGCTGAACTCACCATGATCTTTAACCAGAGCTTCCATCTCCTCCTGGACACCTTTATGCCACTCGGTGATATCCACATGCAGAGAGTAGTCGCAGCAGGATTTGCTGTCTGCCCATTCTCGCCACTGGTCAAATGCAGTCAGCAAACTGGTCCCCGGCTCAGGAACCACATGATCAACTGGGAAAGACAACAAACGCATTGGTAAATAGCTGGTTCGGTATCTTTCTGAGATGTTTAAGACAGAAAACATGCTTTGCAGGCTCTGCTGCTGCAAAAAAGATATCCCCTTCCCCTTAAAATATGAGTTTGAAAGAGCTGGTTTCCAAAGCCCCCCATCTGAGGCCGCAGCCAGGAAGCCAACTACAAAGCAGAAGCTGAAGGGAACAGTTCAATTACTACAGCTTGTTAGACTGCAACTGTTTCTAAGTGAAGCAAATGGAATTCCTAAGGCAGCAAACACAAACCACTGCCGAGAGCCCTATAAACACCCTCCCCTGCTACCTACCAGAGTGACAAATAAACAATGACACAGGCAAGATCCCCCGTGAGTATCAGCCAGCAGCTTTTAATACTCAGCACCTCATATTCAAGCAGTGCTTTTGTCTGTGTCTCTGGAGATGCCAGAAAAGGTATCCAGAGAGCGCCAAGATATATTACTGCTGGCCATACATAGTGACAACCAAAGACTCCATGTGCAGATGAGAGCTGTTTTGTGCTATGCATCCCAAACAAAAGACAGCGTACAAGTGGGAACTAGAACAAGCAGGACCAACAGCCTGTCATGGCTGGACAGACAGCCCCTGACAAGAAGATGGTCCTGCTTGCCCCTGGCATCTTCTCAGTCCGATCCTCATTTTAGGCTAACACATAGGGTCTAACAGCAGCTGGGTTCATAAGCAGCTGTAGGATATTCCGCAGTACTACAGATGCAAAACAATATCAAATGGTAGCAAAAGAGATTTGGATCTATAGGTTTACTACTCCTCCCAGTAATTTGAACAATATTCAAATTATTTGAATGCATAGGATCTCCAAGATCGTCACTAGCCATGGTAAAATAAAAGAAGCAAGCTAGCAACTCAGGCACTGAACTGCTGCTGAGAGAGTAGGGAAAGTCTGCAAGACTTCATGGGTCACAAACTGGGCAGGCACTGTTGGGGAGGAGAGCCCCGGCCTAAATTTTATATCAAATCACCAAAAAAAAAAAANATTATCAACAGAGAAATTCCAGTGTTTATTTTTAACTTTACTGGTAAGTATCTGGGCTGCCACCGGCTCAGCAGTTAGCTCTAAATCTCAACTAGGATAAGAGACAAAGTCCTTGGGCCCTACTCACTTTCAAAGCTTTGTGTCTCCCCCACGCAGACGTGTCAACCTAGATTTATTGGTTTTGCACTGCCTTAAGAAATGGATTTACACTGGGAGCTCTCAACTTGCTGCAAAAGCAGTACTGCCCTCCTGAACAACCCACGAGCTTCGGCCACCGAGCCTGCAACAACGTCTCCAGTGTTTGAGATGTGCAAAAAACGTACAAAGCGAAGATTCCCAAAACCAACCACCTTCCCTGCAAAGCTCTGCCCACCCCCTCTGCCTTTTGCAAAGGTAGCTACATGACAGATAGCGAACGGCACTGAAAATATTTGCTTTTTTCCAAAAGGCTTGTGTTTGCCCCTCAGAGCATCACACTAGCCTGCAAAGAGAAGGATGGGATGTGCAGTTCTTTGCAATGTATCATCAGTGCAGCTGCAGCTTTAATCAGCAGTGGCTGAAGGGCTCAGGAATAGGAAGCCTTTGTCTGTCCACTCAGATAGCAGTATCCTGCCCAGTGAAGAAATCTATGCTACGAGTGAAAGCTCTGAAATTTGCCTGGTGGCTGGCATCAGATCAAGGATGTGGTTTTCACCACCCTCAGGAAAAGCAAGCCAAATTCAACCAGCCGATAAACTGTCCTGTTTTTAAAAAAATCATCTAATTTCTCTTCCACGAGCTCCTCCTCTCTAATGGTCAGAAACCTTCCACTAACTTCCAGACTGAATTGTTTCTTGGCCAGTACGCAGCCCATTGTCACTCTGCCAAAGTTAATCTTTAGCTTAAATAGTATGAACAACAAGGAGAAAAATAGCATTCTCTCTGCGTTACCAAAGGGACATGGAGAAAACCCAGGTTTTCAGAAATGGCCAGTGCCTTAACACAAGAGCTGTCTTTCTCAGCCAACTAGCTAATTAAAAAGTCAAAAAATCCCATTTAATCTCTATCACACCACAGTAGTAAATCCATCTCTGTTTAGATGAAAGGTGCCATAAGAGCTCTATCAACACCAAGACACCGTGTGGCTCACTGGCATCAGGGAATTCTGCCTGGAGACACCAAGGGGTTAACACAGCGTGGTCTTCACAGCCCAGCACGGAGCCCCCAGGAATGACTCTGGTGTCTAGGATCAGAGCTTTATCACCATCTCATTTCAAGCGCTGCCCAAGTATGACTAATGGGAGCTTGTGGAGGGAGTGGGAGAGGGGGTAAGGCAGCTCTATCAGATCTTTGACAAAGTCAGACCACAGCTGGTTGTAATAAGGATAAGGATGGAGGTGGTGGTGCATATGTGCATGAAAGTCAGCTCCAGGGATTAGGAATATCTCATATGGAAGCTGTGCTGCCGACACATCTCATAGCAGCTCCCCCTAGCTCACTGATAGCCACATCACCCAGCATCCCCATCCAAATAGAACACAGTTTGTTTCCATAGCAGCTCTCTGCCAGGCAAATATTACTAATCAACCGCTTCATCACGTTCACGCAGAAGGACTCGTAAAGAAGGCAGCCCAAACGTGCAAGGTAAACCACCAGCCTTCAAAAAGCTGCGATTTCACTAGTCCAAGGAGACCTGGGGAAGCAGCAACGTGGCAGAGCAAACTCTGGGCTAGTCACGGCGACAGGCACGTCCCCGGATAGGGGTGCACGTCCCCGAGGGCAGCTGCAGCAGCTCCGCGGCAGCACCTGACCTGGCAGCAGGTGAGGCAGCAGAAGCAACAGGTGCTGAGCGTAAGACAGGAGAAACATGGATGTGAGCCCGAAATACTAGTCTGGACGTAACTCAGACAAGCGTGCAAATGTCTCCTCAATTTTACCACCTCTTGTTACAATGGAAGGGGTCAACTACATTGCGAGATCATGGCCTACATCCCTACAGGCTAGGGCTCAAGAAAGGGCTGGGGTTTTCATTTTCTGATTATATTTTAGTAAAAACATAATAGCTACAGCCCAAATAAGCAAGAGTGAGCCTGGATCTTTTAAAGGACAAGAGTCAAGATTGATTCTTCGCCTGCTGTTAAAACAACCGAGCGTTGTAACTACTTCTGCTTATTGGTAGGGGTAGGAATCGCCCACACGCAGCTCAGAGGAAGTTCTCCTTCCAGCCCTCAGGCAGAGCTCAAAAGCTCAGAGTAAAACAAAAAGCTTTTTCTTTACGGTCCCTGTGCTTCAGAGCAGTACAAAGCAGCAGATGAAAGCTCCATCCGCTATGTTCCCACAGCCCTAGGTTCCCAAGATGACCCCTGGGTATTATCTGCCATAGGACCATGGACACGAGGTCTTCTGACCCACCAGAGCACGCAGCAAACCCAGCCGTGGAGATACCCTAGAGGTTTCCCATGTGAAAAGCAGTGTGCTATCCTGACCTCTCTGAACCACTTCTCTCCAGGGAACCCCACGGCTTACTGCCCCGTGTTGCATTCCTTCATCTCGGAAACCAGGAATGTTCAATTCCTGCAGCAGATGGAGTGGCCTCATCTCTGCAGGACGCGCTCAAGACAAACTGTTGCAACACAGACTGTTGTCACCCCTTTACTCTCCAGACCTCTACAGCCTTGATCTCGTCTTGCTTCCAAGCCCAGATGTTTTCTTCCTGTTGTTGATTATTGCTGTACAAATGATGTCAGCTGCTGAGGTCTGAAAAGGAAGTTGCCAACTCATTTAAGCTCAAAGCTTGCTCCAAAAAAAGAAACAAAAGGAAGAAAAAGACAGAAAAGGAAAAGATCATTTAAGTATCACTTCATCAATGCTGAAACCTTCAAAGGAGGGATTAAATAGCTGTGGTCCTTGTAGCAGCTCCCTGAATCACAGTGAATTTCAGGCTTAATCCTAATGTTTCTCTTTATTTAAAATATACTCCCAGCAAGCTAAATGGCAAAGCTGAGGTTAGGATTACAGTGGTTTCTCAGCTATGAACAGAAGGCATTCTAAAGATTTATCTTTTAACCTTCTGAGATACAGAATCCAAAATGCAACAGCCTATGGCTTAGAAGATAGCAAGCTGGTTTACATCAGGAAAGTAACTGCTTTATAGGGGGAAAAAAAAAAAAAAAGGATGTTGCATTTTACAAATCTAATTTTTCCCTTGGTAAGAAACTGATGAGATTCCAAAATTACTGGATAGTCTGTTTGTCTTTTTCCCAGACAAACCAAGTTCACCGCCCTTTGGAATGCAGTGGGATTTGAGCACCTGTGTGATGCCATGATTGTTCCAGCCACCATCAGTAAGACTCTTCATTACCCCTCTGATGTGCCTGGTTTTGCTCTCCCATCATTACATGCAGTTTTACATCGTTTACAAGGTGCATCTGTACTTACTTCCAAATATTTCAGCTCCCACCAACCCATCATCCATGGCTGTTTTCCTGCCTCTCTCATAATCCTTCGCTCCTCCTTGGACAGATTAATCAGCTCAAGATTAAAAGCAGACAATAAGCCGAAGTGAGACAACAACACCAACCACTGTTAGCTTATCTGTGTGGCTTTAATATACCAGAGCTGGCATTCAGCCATACTGAAATGTTGCGTGTCCTATGAGCCCAAAAGGCTGAATGCTGCGGGGAAGAGATAACCATTGGTACGTCAGGCACTCAGCGTTAAGTGAAAGGGGAAGGCAAAAACTTGGAGGAATTGATTTAAAGGCAGCTTTCCAAGTAGAGGGGAAAATAAAGCAGTATTAGTTTAACACATGCATGAAAACCTAAGTAGGGTAGAAACAACAGCATCACTTTCATAAAGCAAGAGTATTTGCTAATGATACACCGGTCGGTGCAGGTATTAAGGGCTGGCTTTAAAAATACCTTTGTTCTTAATTCAGCTACTGCATCTTCTCACTTGAAAGCCGTACGGACCTACTAGCTAGCCGCACAGCACACTCAAAATGGTGCCGATCTCAGCCTTACACAGTGGTTTTATAAAACGTTACATCACATCTTGGCTTCCTCTTCCAGACTGCGATGCACTGTGGCTTTTTGGTCCTGAAGAGCTTTTCCAAAGCAGGAAGATGTCTGCAACTCTTGCCAAGAAGGCTCAGAACAAGTGCCCAGTTTGAGAACGGAGGTAGCTATTCCGCACGGGCACCAGGGATCCCGTGCAGAACACTGGGGGATTTAACCAATAGCCTACAGGGTGCTTTGAGACTGAAGCCGTAAAACATCCCATATAAGATTTCTCTGGCACGTTGAAGCTCTCAAAAAATGCAGTTTAAGAGCAGCCCTGCCTTTATATTTTTGACCCCTCACTACACTCAAGAGAAATTATTGCTTTTCTAGACCTCAGAGGGACAGCTGAATTCAACTATTAGCCTCGCACTGAAAACAAAACTTTATTTTTTGGATGGATGTCCTCATGGGTGGGGATTAATGGGTTTTATAGCTTCCTGGTATTGTGGCATGTTCAGTTTTTTTCTTTTTTGCATCCTGCCTCATTGGAGCAGGCCTTGGCTTGCTAACAGCCTCTTCCTGGAGTTTCTATTAATAGTCCCTGCTTCCAGCTTTCCCCTGTAAAGATTTTTTTCAACTGGTTTAATTATGTGTCATCTAAAGCATGCATGAAGTTTTTCCTCAGTCTTCAGCTGATGAACGCCACTACCAAGAAAGAGAAAAACTATTTGATATGGACAATGTAAGAATGAATTACAGCCAACCGGCCAAAAAAATTGCATTTGTAATAAAACCATGTATGCAGGGTTCCAGTCTCTATTATAAACTGCAGTTTTACACATTATTTCAGGCTCCTACTAGCATTAAACATGTCTATTGTTTAAGAGGAGTTTATAAGGTGTAAATCCTTGACATTTAAGTTTCACTGTTAGCAGGCAGATTTCCCCAACCCCAAACTTCAAATAGCAGCTTGATCACTATAAACACATCTGCCTTTTTAATACTACTTAATCTTCACAGCCACTGCATGTGATGAAATCTGGTGAATTTATTGAGTTGTACATTCTGTCACGAGCCATTTTATTGAGAGGTTGTAATTAAATTCAGCCCTGGTGATTGCACAGCTCCGTACTTAGAAGTCTGGAGCTGTTGCTAGTCTATGGCTGCAGCAGTATTCTGCTGGCACTGGTGCGGACTGGGAGAAATGATATGAGAGTGAGGGGAATAAAACCAACACACGTGAACTGAAAGTCAGGCCCTTGACCGACCCAAGAAACTTCACAGATTATCCCATAATCAGAGACCTTATTTTATCCAAAGACTTCAAACTCTCAGGTAATAAGATGCCACAATTCCTTCTACAGTTAATTAAGTATCATTGTGACCCTTTCAGAGGTCAAGAAACTGAGATACAGAGAGCTGCCTTGTCCAGTAACCAAGCTGTTCGACAGTCAAGTCTCTCAGCAACAGGACTCCTGCTTGAACTGTTGAAACATGGTTCCCAGCTCACCAGCTCTGCATCGATTTAGGCTAGAAAGAGACCTCAGCATTTCTTCTGAGCTCAAAAGTCCCAAATCAAGTAACCTAAAAGAGCCACACATCTCCTATGTCCTGATTTCACAGCCAGTTCTTCCTCTAAACCACACTCTGGGTCATGTTTTTTGATCTAGGACAAGGAAGGATAGCTACAAGATAGCTTTTAAGGTTACTGTTTCATATATTTGACCTACACAAGCTGATGCACTTGACCACTGGAAGGGAAGGTAACAAGAGTATAAATGAAGAATTTTCTTAACATCCTGTGGATACAGCAATCAGCTTTTCATAGCTGGGGGTTTTATCCCCATGTTATTTCTTTTTTTTTCCCCCAAGGACAAAATAGATCATTCTGAAGAGTAATAACTCTCTGCACTGACTGGCATTTACCATGCTAATACAACCGCATGATATTGTTTGCTTGTATGTCTGCCAAAGTAACAGAGGAGAAGGCAGCCTAAATGACATCACATGTTGTTTTCTGTCAGTTCAGATCCAGTTTATTAGACTCCATGCAGAGAAAATCAGAAACTGGACCAGACTCAGAAGAATTGGATGTATCTGTGCTACACTGATTACATTTGCAGGCTGCAATGTTCTGTTATTCCCTCACTGATGTCATACAGATATTTCCCTTGTCTTTTTAGCTGTCTGATGAGATCCAAAATATGATTAATAATTTAATGTCTTTTGGACACAAATTTAAAGAATAGGAAGCTGTGTGTCCAAACAGTAATTAATAACCCTCTTCAACAGTTGGAATGACCACATATTTAGATCAGATCAAAAAAAGGCTCCACTTCTTTACAGTGCAGGTTTATTGCACATCCATGCTAGGCTTATATCTCAGGGGGTCACCATGGTAGAGGAGGAGGGGAGCCAAGTTCAAAAGTGATATTCAAGTGATTACAAGATTTACTCTTTCTTTTAGGCATACTCCACACTTGAAGCCCATGAGAAAAGTACACAGGACTTCAAAGACTTCCAAACAAATTGGCCCGTGAACCTTTAGGGAACGGGACGGAGCAAACGGCTGTTTGTAGCCATGGATTTCAAGTCAAGGCAAAACACAACTGGAACAGCATCCAAGGGGCAAAGGTTTGATCAGAAACAAGAGGACAGAAGATCAAGTGCCGTAAGCCAGTTCTGTCCCTCTCAGGTCAGTGGAGCTGTACCCTGCCCGTCAGGCTTTTTCCACCAGCCAGGATGCTGAAACAATTCTGGATTCGCATCATTGTCACCAAGAACAGATTTGGGCTTCTCAGCTGCACTTCACTGCCCATGGTCGTCTCAGGGGGGCGTTGGAGACGAAGAGGAACACAACTGCAGAACTGGAATTTTTGCAGTGGAAATTTGTGATGGTTCTGAGAGGGCTTTACATTTTCAGGAACACAAAGATTTTTTTTTTCCTCCAAAAAAATAAAATAAATAAATAAGTAGTCAAAATGCAAGGAGTCCTGATTCTATACAATCACTTTTTTTTTTTTTTTTAAACAGCTTATGAGGGAAATGAGGTGGCGGAAAAAGATCTGCTCGCTGAACCTGTCCTTTCACTCTGTGCATCTGCCATATAAACATCTCCCCTCACTGGACAAGGACCAGAGACTTCCTCTTCCCATGGCTCTGATGAAGTGACATGACGCTTCGAGGAAGAGGTTTTCATCAATCTCCACCACACCACTTCCACTTCTGGTAAGACGCTAAGAATCTGCTCTCAGTTAAAGCACTCACTTTGATGACTGTCAAACAATTACAGACAAGGAAGCGAGGTCTGAATGAGGTCCAAATGTTCATGTGTCCATACAGAAAACTGGTGGGATCTGATACAGAGCTGCAATACAACATATTTTCTAACAAGCCCCTTGTTGGACAGAGATCAAGCAGCACGTTCACATTGCACTCACCAATTTTCTGAACTCCCCCTTGTCTGGACATCTGCTCGTTCTCTATTGACTTTGTGAGGCTAACATTGCCTGTAAAATTGCTACTGAGATTGCTGTAATAACAACCTGTAAGAAGCACTAATTAGATCATCCTTAGTTTAAACAGAGAAATCTGTGACACAGCCCTCAGCTAACAAATTTCCTTCCTCCAGGTCTGAAATAGCCCCATCTGGCCTCTCCAGCAGCCTGGGATTTTCGGGGGCTCATGAAACCCCCCAGATTTGCAGGTACAAAGCACTGTGTTTCAGGTAGAAAAGGATTCATTCCTGGGAATCACCGGATCTGGCGCACCCAAAGCTGGACACTGAGCCTGTGGCTCTTCCAGCCTAGGACCCCTACAGCAAACTGATGAGAAAAGCTCACATATACAAGACCCTGCCTTTTATTTTTTCCACGCACTAAGCCTTTGCAGGCAACTCTTACATTCAAGACCTCAACTTCATTTCCTGTAGCAAACGGGAAAGCCAGACTGATCAAGAGCCTGAATTGCCCCTGGATCCACGCTGTGGGACAGCTCGGCATGAGTTATTTCCATACAGCTGCCACTTCCCTAGTTTACAGAGTGTTTGCATTGCAAAAGGTCTAATTGCTTCACAAACCAGCAGGAGCAAATGCTGGTCTTGGTACTATGGCCAAATTCTACTTCACAAAAGAACATCACGCACATCTACTGTTTCCTCCAGCTACCATTGTGCTACAGTGACTTTACAAAACTGTTCTATTTCATGGTGGATAAAGAGTCTCTGTACCTCAGTCTGACAAGTAGTTTGTGCCCCATCAGTAGCTGAGCTCGTCTCTTTGGACACTTGTACAAATCCTGAAAAATCATATCTGAAATAAATAAAACTCTGTTGGAAAGAGACAAATCAGTTCCTGTGTCCTGAGCTGGGAAGAATCCTTAACTGACATGCATTTCTGGACTGAGATTTTGAAGCTCTGTTGGGTTACGCTGCCTCTTGCTGTGCAACGCTTTGGGAACTTTCCCCTTCTTCCCCTTAGCACAAAAGCAGCGCTGTGTAATAATACGAGATCATTCTCAAGGAACTCCTTTACCAGCTCACGTTGCCTGTAGGCTGTGCCAGGGAATTTCATTCATATGTAAAACACTACAGAGTCTCCCAGATTCCAAAAATATACACACTGCACATATGTAACTGCTTTCAAGAACAAAGCAATCTGGTGAAAATATGCCCTAGAAGTGGTCAGGAAGGGGAACTTCCAAAAGCATGGCCCTTTTTGATGGGATTTAAAATTCACGGTGAGATTTCCCAGTTAACATTTGCATGTTAAAGTCTAATGGTTCTTCCTACTGCTTAGAATAGGCTTTTGGGATCCAGGAAGCCAGAAGCACTTTAAGCACCCAGGGCCCACCTCGTTTCCCCCTTACCGAGGTTCTTCCTTTGATTCACATCCTGCCAGCACCGAGAGCTGTGCATCACGAGCTGCAGGGTCTGCACCCGCACCGCTGCCAGCCGGGAGGACAGGGACTCATTGCTAGGTGGCATCCAGCATTCCCACACCAGGCTCTCAGGCAGCTCCACAGTAAAATAATCACTTTGTACTTATAGCATGTGTCTAGGTGAACTTCACTAATTTGAATTAAAGTTTACAACCCCTTGGCAACAAAACCACCTCCTATTATGGACAGCTAGCACTGGGAAATTAAGCGATGTACCCATTGTCACAGAGTTAGTGCCAACGCTAGCTGTGGTGTATCAAGGGAAGAAAAGGGTTTTCCCAGAAGCCATAACTCCTAAGTGCCCATCGCTGCATTCCTTTTAAATGCACAAGGCTGCCATGGGAGTTCGGGTCGTGCAAAGACGCAGGCACAGCCCCAAGCTGGTAATAACTGGCAATTTAAAAGCATGATTAAAGTATGCTAGACAGGAGGAGCTAATTTGTATTCCTTTAACATTTCTCCTTCTCACCAGAAAGATTAAAAAAATCCAGTTTCTAAGAAACGGATGGCATCTATGAACTGAAGGCAAGTGGCTAAGGGAAAGATGGAAAAAGACTCTGCTGACCCAAGGTGTCAAATTCCAGTGCACTGACAGCGCTCGCCTGAACCCGTCCCAAGTGAGAAATACTGCATTTAGTTTTAGCCATCGTTTCTTTCAAGCATCACTTGCTTCCTTCTCTTGACAAGTAAAGCTAATTCCCAATGTGGAAAGTTAAGCGTTCCTGTCTGACAAGGATGATTTCTGCTGAGTCAAGCTCACAGAAAGGTAAAAGAAGCCAAGGGATTGAACACTGGTAGGAAGGAGAAATCCACGCGGAGAAAACCCTGCCAAGAAAAGAGCTGGAGGCACCATTTCCTGCTGTTTGTTTTAAGACCTTGTCTCAACTTGAAGGTGATTAAGACAGGTTATCTAGCAAGAATTAACACATGCCCTGCAAACCTCTCAGACAGCAAATGACATTACTTAAAAAAAAAAAAAAGCTACCACCATTAAAAGACTGCTTTTCACTCTACAGTAGCCAGGCTTTAGCTGGAGGGCCCAACTTGTACACCCACACCTTACGAAGTATCACACACATCTTCCACTGGGTAAGGTACCGGGTAAGGGACAACACAGTGGTGAAAGACACCTGGGTCTGGAGACTTTTCTTTCTTTCTCTACCGCACATAAAGGACCTGCAGCCCACAGAGGCCCGTCTTAGAAAGATGCCCATGAAGTCTACCAGGCCCTGAGTTGCTGCAGCTCCTCCTGAAGCCCCCAGTCTGGAGTCCCAACTGGTTTGAGCAACCACTGGCCTCCTCTTACCTTTAGTCTTTACTTAGCCTGCATGATCTGTGGGCCAAAACCCCTCCTTGCGTCCTGTGTGCCTGCAGCACACGGTTCAATGGGATCCTGCTGATGGCTCCCAGACATTTCGGCCAGACAGCAGCGGTCTGTTTAAGCCAGCTGAGGATCTAGCGCAAACTTGGCAGCACGGAAAACACACCGTCAAGTGATACCCATTAGCTCTTTACTTCTGTGTGTCATCCGTAAGGCATGGGACCTGGGGATGAGAGCACTGGACACATGAAAGGAAGAAAAGCATTTAAAAGCAGCTCTTCAAAGAAAAAAACAAACTCTGCTCCACACAGTGGGAAAGCAGTACTAGCGATTCCGACCAGTATATGGAATAAGAGGGATTAAGTACTATTGCATAAACATACAACATTGGTTACTTCTCCTGAGTGAGTGCCAAATCCCTCTTTTTGGATGCATGGAAAAATCTAGGTCAGTTACATCTGCAGGAAGAGGGCTGCACTGTCAGTGGTGTTGCCATTTCAACATCCATTTGTTCAGAGCTAAATCAGAGCATCCAGGCGGCAGCACGTGCAGGACAGGCTGCGCCCACTCCTTCCTCTTGCAGCGACGGGGTGGAACGGGTCCAGGGCAGAATGGGGCAAAGCAGAAACGGTGCTAGGGCCCCGGTCTCCCGCCCTGTTGAAAGTCAGTGTTGCCAAAGAGGCAGAAGACTGGCAGAGACACAAGGGCCAGGGTGCAGAGCAGCTCTGGGGAAGGCAGAAGATGGGAAAATAGTGGAAACCTACTTACAGGAGAGCTGTGCTGAACAGCCGTGGTTCCACAGAACTCCAGCCCAAGATTGCTGATTTCACCGTTCAGCTCTAGGAAGGGAAGACGGCCCAGCCGGTAGGTAGAGCCATTAGCCTGGATATGTGACAGCCAGGGTTAAAGCCACTATCACAGGCAGGCCTCCTGCATAACCTCAGGCAAAGCTATGCAACTCCTAAGGTCCTTAATCGCTCCTCACAGGAGCCTATTCTCTCAAAAAAGAAAAAAAATCCACAGAATAAGACATAACGTATGTTGAGGACTCAACAGCTGTTTCCTTCCGTGCTAACTGGCAAGAGACATCAAGGGCTTGGCAGATTCGTTTCGTTCACTTCCAATGGGACCCCTTTGGAAACTCCATCAGAACAATAGACGCAATCCCATCCAGCAGAAAGTAAACAGCGCGGGGATGGCTGGAAGCACGGACGGTCCCGGCAAGGCAGGCTGTCACCCGTACAGTAGCTGCATGCAGCACTGCAGCCGAGCTGCCTAATGGACTTAGAGGGGTTTAAAAGCTCGAGAAGCACAGCTCGCAATGGGGGAGTGCCCATCTCCATTTACAGATGGTCTTTCTCATTAATGATTTTAAGCCCGCTCTGAATGAAAGCAACAAACACAACAGCAGGAAGCTGGAAGTCAGCGAAGCAAACGAGATTTAGCGTGAATTGGTGCAGAGGCCTAAGAGTGCGTGGGTACAAAAGGCACCGAGGGGAGCTGGAGAGAGGAGAGAAAGGGCCAGAGGGACTTTGCACTCCTGCATGGCAATGTCATTATCTTAATAAGAGTGTTCAAGGAAGCCTCTACCCACATAAATCACCAACATACAAGCAAGTAGACGTTTTCATTAGATTTCTAGAGAATTTTGCTGCAGAAGAACCACCGCCAGCTGCTAGAAAGTGAAGCAAGCCGTACACCGCAGCTCAGCGTGTCCAAGACGCTGCTCCCCTGCCGCACAGTTCCTCTTTTATCTCTGCTACTGGGTGCAAAAAGAAACAAAACTGAGGCCGGTCTCTGCAGAACAATGCGGTGCTGTGTTCACACAGCCACAGAGACTTGGTGAGACACTGCAGCTCTGTGGTCGCTGCCCTTTGACTCTAAACACTTGGTTTATACTTCCAGCTCGGCCACAAGTTACTGCGTGACCACTGCTGTGTCACCTCCTTCTGGGCCTCTGCTTCTGTCCTCCGCCTTTGCCCACCATTTAGACTCTTGCTCTCCAGCAGGATAGGACCAACCCTGATAACAAAGCAGCAGCAGCAGCCGGTGGGGTAGAAGCTGACCTGCTCTTCACTGGTGGGTCTAAATATCATCCCATGCCAAGCTGCCCTGGCCCCAGAACGCTGCCTGGCCTTTTCCCTAAGCCCTTCTCCAAGCTCACACTACTGCAATTTTAGACTCTGATCCACACTGGGGTGTCTCTATTCTCACAAGTCACATTCAGTTCAAAAACTGAGCAGTGAGGAACCATACTAGACTGGAAATACGTGCCTCTAACAGCTGAATGTTTAGGTGGTGATCTTCAGGATAACCTAGGAGACCTGAAGTCAACTTGCTTACACATTTGGCTGAAGCTGAGCAGCTAACACGCTCCTGAAAACCCCTGCCATCCTGCACGTGAGCCCGTTCTTTAATAGCAGGGTAACATACTAGGAAGCAGAGTGCAGTCCATTTGAAGCTCCTCTTCATGTTCTGAACCTCCCAAGATACAACGCTCATATCCCAATTGTACATTCTCCATGTTATTAGGATAACTGCTAGTCAAGTTCAAAAGGCAGCTGGCTTCCAAGTCACCAAGCCAAAAAGAGCTATAATTTCTTCTCACTGTAATTTCTCTCTGTGATTATAACAGCGGTTGACTGAGTCAACACAGGCAATGTCAGCAAGCAATTTCACTCGAGGACGGCAGATACCCAGGAAGAAGCACAGTCTTTGGGGGGGGGTGGGGGGCTGAAATGTGTGTGGGAGCTGGCCTGGATAGATGCTGTTCTCACTGGGACATTAAACAGGCTAGAGGATCGGAGCGCCAATAAATATACACAGCTTAGCTTTGTCCCTTGTGAAGGGTCAGAAGCAGAGGGGAAATCCTGCCCCTGCTGAAGACAAGGGGAGTTTTACCATTGATGTCGAAGGGGATTTCACCCATCACAACTAATAAGCAACCAAATGATCACGGGACTTTCAGAGACCACCCTGCTCTTAACTGTGATATCTTTCTTCTCTAATAGCTCCAGGAAATGTTTTATATCCTAGGGCATCAACCTACCTCAAGCTGGGACAAAGGGGGCTCAAAAATGCCATCTTTAGCTCAATAAAACTGTGGCTCCAGAGGCTCCATGGATGAGAAAGCCTCTTTTAAAGGACAACTTCAGGCTGAGCCATTTTCCAAACTCCAGAAGGACTGTTCTCCTCCCACAGAGCACAGGAGGATCTTAGGAAAGCTACCCTGAATGAGCTACAGACTAATACACCCCTCTCTTCCGAAGTCTTCTGCAGATCATCCTGGAATCCTCCCTTCAACGTAACGCCCAAACGCTGCATTCTGACATTTCAGAAGGGCAAGAATCCAGGTTTTTTTCAAAGTAATATTCTCCTAAGACATGCGCAGTGCTGTTCGCCCTCTGCTGACATATCCACTATAACATTGTTTTAAGGCAGGGACAGAGAAAGGATCATGCAAATTACCGTTTCAGAAGAACAATCGTATCGCAATACATCATTTCACCTCTCAGCTCTGCACAGCAAACCCAGCTCTATTTTTTTCATACATCAGCCAAGTCAGCTGGAGTTTTGCTACATGCCTTTGGCACCAAAGAGGGTAGAGACAGAAGGATCATAGCTGGAATTCCTGTTCAGATGGCGTCCGTGGAACGAGTAGCTAGAAAAAGAAATCAGCCCTAACTTCTGAGAGAAGCAACCCAAAGGAGGGCTCAGAAACGGAAGGACTGGAGAGCCCTACGGAACAGCTGGGATGCAGGGCAGAAAAGGGCTAACTCGGAGCGCATCACCCCTAACCACTCTCCCTCGTTCCAGCTGACCAGTGGGTGAGCTGGGAAGCACTGGATTGGAGCCAGATCTGCTTCCCGCCAGGATAAATCTCCACTGGTCCCACACAGAAAATGCGGCTATTCCATTTGACATTCATTGAGAATCCAGTTCTCCTATCTCAGATGTTGCAGCAATGAATTTACTTTAAAGGGGAATGGAAGTAAATGGGAACAGGGCTTGGAAACAATATGTTACATTCTTGAACTCCGGTATGCTTCCCTTGGATGTGTTTGACGTGTGAATTAAAGGGACAACACTGAATTTCATCTGAGCTGAAAAAAGTTCAGTGAAATCAAACCAGACACAGAGGGTGAATTCCTGGCACTGCTGAGGTCAATGAAAAAACTCTCCATCACTTTGTTGAAACCAGGATTTCACCCACAGCTTTTATAAAACCAACAACCAACAGAAACCTATCCAAGATTCTTGTTTTAATTTCACTGGAAAAATGCACATAAAACAAGTATTTACCTACAATGATTGTCAAGTAAACAGCCTTAAAGTGCCTGAAAATATGAAACAAATTGAATCATGAAGCTGATTAACCTGTTCTCTTGCCCAAAATGAGGGCTATGTATAAAAGAGTAAAATGTATGCAGCAAAGATATTTGTAAATTGATAATATGAAGTCTGCTTAAAACACAAATGAAGAATTGTGGATGTTTTTTCCACAAAGCTCACATCCATGAGGCTAGCTTTTCAAAAAAAAGCCTGAAGAATGGAGGCACATAGCTACACACATTTCCATGAGAGGAGCACAGTCTCTTTGGAAAAGTCCCAGGCACAGTATTTAAAATGCACAATACAGATGCTAGCGCGTTGTTTTCAGGCTAAAATTTGCTTGTGATATTATTAATTTAGTTCACTAAATGCTGTCCCATTTATCATAAAAGATAAAACGCTGGAATCAACCACGACTCCCACCTGCTTTGGGAAAAACCAAGGGCCACCCACCAAGAACACATTCACGTGGGCAGTTCTTCATGCCTCCTTGTGGAAAAACATTTTTGCAAATGGTATAATTTTGCTAAGGAGAGAACAGCTGAGCTGACACAAAGCAGAGTCTCCAAAGCTTTGAAGTCTAGCTGGATTATTTATCCCACTTTCCTACGTTCAGTTCCAGTTGCCGATACCCGCCCATCAGTAATGTCTCCATCATCCTTAACAGTCTAATTACCGTCCTCACTGCTACACATTAGGAAGCCATCTTTTGTTCAGAGGTGATCGTGCATTTTGGTATCCTAACACCCAAGACACTTGGGAAGGCAGAACAGCAGAGTGCAGAGGGTGGGGGACCACGGGGCCACCATTTTCCAGTTTAGCCACCGGCCTCCTCTATGACCGTGGGCAAACCACGTAACCTACACTGTGCCATTTTCTCACAGCTGTAAAACAAGGAGAAGTTATAAGATGGAGGACTCTCCTCCAATTTCCCTAACACACAGATGCGTTATGAACACCATTAGTGAGATAGTCAGATACTGCAGTCATAAAGACAACACACATGTACGCATACACAGAGAGGCTTAAGTATTTCTGAAGTATGAGGCTGTGCATGGGTAAAACTGGGCAACCAAAGGGCTACTTCAGAAAACTTGGCCTAAGCAATTTCTGCTTAAAACGTGCCATTGAGGGAAATAATGCTGTTAAAAGCCTAGACACAGATGACAGAGGATGTGATTTTGATCTGATTCAACTTAAGAGGGAAGAACTAAATGATGATTGAAGTGAACAACGTGAACCAGGTGTACCAGTAACACACAAACAACCAATGAAACAAAAGCAATGAACTGAAACTGAAAAGAAAACGCCAGTTCCAATGTTAATAACTTAAATTGACAGCAAAGATTTAGAGGAAAAACTGGATATTTGTATGCACAATGAGAATATCCACAGCTACGTTTACAGTTTACATTCTTTGTACGTATGAGGTTATCTTCATACTCAGATTTCATAGTCTAAATTGATAGCATTACAAAACATAATTTCCCAGGTTATTTCATGACCAAGCTCATATGCCAGACACAACCTCTTTGCAAGGTCCAGGCCCAGATAAAGGTCCATTTCTGAAATCCAGTCTGGCTGTGTTTGGACCATGGGCTCCCACTCCCAAGCCCCATGTCAGTCAACCTGAGTCCACCCACGAGGCCAGAGATCAAAGACAGCTCATAGCCGTTCTCTAAGAGATGAGGATGTTCTAGTTCATCAGCAGCTAGGTTTGAACCAAGGAGAGTTAGGCTGATCCCTGGCTGTGCCTAAGATCTCTTTATATACCTGGACCGGGCAATAGACACTAGTACTTGTTCTGAACAATGTTCTTTCATTTCTCTGTACCTTAACCCCCCTCCTGTGAAATGGCAGCACCTCACAGTACATGAAAGAATGCAAGATGTTCAGATATTGTGTCACATTACACCTTTATCCTTGATTGCCATATGCAGCAACAGACTCCAGGACGCCGTGTTGCAGTTTACACGTGATCAGCAGCACTGGAACAGAGATTTTTTTTCATTATTTTATTTTTTAATCTCCAGCTCAAACAAGGATAACACTGATTCACTTATGGAGTTTTGACGTCCTGGCTCTGACAAGTCAAGCACCTGTAGCCAACGCAAGTGGCGTCAGCTAGCCTGGAAGTTATTTATGAGACATTTTAGAGCCAGAGGGGAACACCATGGGTGTCTAATCTGCATGGGTGTCTGCTATCAGCAGAACAGTCAGTTTGTCTGTGTTTTTATTTTGAGATATTTTCATTTCCCGATTCTTTCTTCCTCTAAAAGAGGGTATGAGCACAAAAGGAACAACACTCAATTTATTATAATAAAATCCGGGTGCCAAAGCTGCATACATACAATTGGGCATGTGTGAATCCTTAAAAAGTGACCCTGTTTTCAAAGACATACAGTACAGGCCACTGGCATCCAGCTGCTGAGTGTGAACTACACAATGGACACCTATCCACCCCCAGACAGCCCTGTATGAAGTAGCTGTCCTTCCTCTCTCTGTATGTGCAGCAACTGCTGTTCTAGAAAGGCTGAACTCTACAGATGAAAGAGCACAAGCCTCTCGGAGTCTCAGACATCACGGAGAAAGGGAACTGAGGCACAGGGGCGTGGAGAATCTGCTGCTCATACTGGAGCCAGAGGTCAAAGTCACACTGGTTTCAGTAGGAGCAGACCTACGGAGAAAGTGGCAAAGTCACACAAGTACCAAAGTAAACCCTGCCAACAGGGACGACAAGAGTGAAATGACTGACAGCTGCAAGGCGTGGAAACACCAGGGTTTCCATCCCTTTCCCCACCCCTACACAAGCTTTTCTCAGTAACCTGACCAGACATCAGGAAACCCCCACTGCTAGTACCTGATCCAAAATGCCACTTATTTAGCCCACAGTTTCTCTACTTGCTTTCTAGTTACTGCTGGAGAAAAATAAAGCTTTCTTGGAAGAGAAAAGCAGCCAGCTTACTGATCATGGTGGTGCCCCCAGCCAGCGCGGCCTTGGTCCCTTGGAAGAAGTCGTCAGCAGATGTCATCCCCTGTTCCGGCATTTGAAAGCGGGTGTGAACGTCAATCCCTCCAGGAATCACCATCCTGCCGTGGGCTTCAATAGTTTTCACTCCTCCTGGCACTATCAGATTCTCTCCTATTTGCCTGGGTAAACAGGTTCCAAACAGCAAGTCAGACACAAACAACAGACGAGGCACACAGTCTGTAAACACACACCCTTGTGCTACTTAACCTTGTGTGTTTTCTTTTTCCATATAAAGCGATGTACAGGATCAGCATACATAGCTGATAACATTTTATTCCTACCCTTGAAGCAGCTGCATAATTGAGAGCAAAGTGTGCAATTACTTCAGGACCTAGGGGGAATATTAGACTTAGAGGAAGGAAAAGAAGCCACGCTGGCAGACAGCTGGAGAAGGGACCAGGCAGATAATCAAGCCATCACCGCACCAAACACAACAAAAGCCTTACAAGCAGCTTTGGTGGAACTGGACTGGGGTTGCCAAGTGGCAGTTCAACACTTGATGCTAGCTATCTAACAGCGAGGTAGATGTTAACATTGCTTTGGGATGTTAACATTGTTTTGGGAACACGGGAAGAATTTTTGCTTCTATATTGTCTACTTTCCTTCCATGCATAAATATTATGTAGTCCCTGCACAAACATGAACCCATGCAGACACCAGTTACCAAATTCCTGATGAGACCCCCAAAGCCCTCTCCAGTCCAGCTCTTCACACAGATTTGTTTTTAAAAATGCAACAGTGGATGACACATTGCAATTAATTAGCTGTCTTTGGCTGGCTCCTCTAACTTTTAACCTTGATTAACAAAGCACATGTGCTGACCGTCTTAGCCAGAACAGGAAAATTCCTTGTTTGTAACCTCTGGCTCGTCCATTTTTTCCTAAGAGTAATTTTCCAAAGAAATCTGTAATATATTTAATGTGCCAGAAACGCATGTTTCAGGACTGAAAACACAGAAGTGTACTGGAAAGAGGTCTGAACCCTAGCCTTTAAAACAACAGGATCCTTATTAAGGGATTTTGGATTGATCCTTGTATCACGGAATCACAGAAAACAGCACTGCAAGAGACCTCAAGAGGTCACCTAAGTCCAGTCTCCAGCCCTAAAACAGCGTTAAGAGTGTTAGGGTACTGAACTCTGGATTCAAAATATCTTAAGTCATAACTTAGTAAAATGTTACAACACACAGATAACTTCAAACATATGTGTCATCTCAGCATGGGGCTATTCACGTGGCTAAAATTAAGCACGTTTAAGTATCTCCTTCAACTCGTGCTTTAACAATAATGGGGTTTGGGCCCATTTGTTTTTTTAATTCAACATCTTGTTTTTCAAGTTCATCAAACACCAGCACGTGTGTGAAATATGCACTTTTCTTTGCAATCCAACACAGCACACAGACTAAATTATTCCTTGCTAATCTGCAGTACATTTCTTTATATTTCCAATCACAACACGCTTCACTTACTTTATCAATCCATCTTCCATGTAAATGTCTGCATAGAAAGACTGGTCGTCATTAACTATTTTACCACCTTTGATCAAAAGACGATCACTCTGCAACAAAGAAGCATACAACAGTACATAATTATTCTGTGAGAAAGCTGACAGTCTGCAGTGTCACTTCAGAGATAAAAGTAGAGATAGAAACAAGCTCTGCATTATTCAAAAGTGCATGTCAAAACACAAGTCAATTGCTACACTTTCAACTGGAAAGATAAAATATTTTATTTCATCTGCAAGTCCTTTCATCACGCTAATGATCCAAAAAATCAGAACGGAAAAGGCGTTGGGTTCCAGCAGCCTTGCCTGCTTGGCAGCTTCACTCACACCTGCAGTCTGCTAAGATAGCACAGCACCATCACCTGCAGCAAAGGCATTAAACAATATTTGAGGGATGCATAATAGCCACATCTCTATCTCTTCTGCCTTGCTCATATGCAAAATTTCCTCTATGCACCCCCACACTGGAGCCACTACTTGGGTAACTATGAGTCAACTGATGTCAGGGAAATGGACCAAAAGTCTGTTGCCAGGGGTTACACAACACAAACAAACTCGTCTTGTCCAACTTAGCGATGTTTCGATTCAGCGGATACTTTTACTGCCCTTCCAGATCACTACTACATAATCAGATGAAAAATAAGCACATATTAGCAAATTAAGTTTAAGAGAAGGATTTAAAAACCTGTGTTATTAAAACACCCTCAACTTAGGAGGCAGCTTGGCAGGAACAGAAAGGTAATTATAACAAGGCAGCTATCAGGCAACATGTTTTGTATCGCAGCCCAGGTCGCATCTTGCCTTTGCAGCTATTTTAGGTCAAAAACAAATGTCTTTTTTGCAGTAGCCGTAAACAATAGCTAAACATGCTTTGGAGAGCTCTGGTTGGGGATTAAAGTTAGAAGTTACTGTTATGTTCTTCTGGTTCCTTCATTCCCTACATCACATACGCGTATATTTAAATAAACCACATACAGAGATGCAGCGTTCCATTTAATCTACACCCTGGCCCTTGTATCTGCAGTTGTACTTACCCTGATTCTCTCTCCCCCTCCCAAAAGCATCTTTGCAACAAGACAAAGCTACACCAGCACAGCACAGTCGAAGGCTGGTGAAACCAAAAGCTGACTTCCAAAAGGGGGAGAAAGCAGGACTTGAACTTAGAGGTGCCTCGAACTCACAGCAAATGTATTTGTGACAGTGGTGTTCAGGGCCCTTATTTTGAATTGGGACTCGACTGGTCGAACAGAAGAAAAGAATCAAGCATTTTCCCAAAGAGCTTATAATAAAACTGAAGAGCTGCAGCATCAGATTTTCAACTGACACGAGCTGATACAGCTCTTTGAACACCAAGAGGGCTAGATGAATTGCATCAGTTACCAATTTATACCTTTATATCCACCTTTTATATAACCGCTAAACAGCTATGAAATGTTAAATGCCTCTCCTTCCCCCTCCTTTTTTTCTTCCTCCTCCTTCTTCCTACTGCTGCAACAGAGAGCTTCCCTGAATAACGCCACCAATTTAAAAAACAAAGAAAAAAACACAAGATTTAAATTTAGGATCTGCTGTGAATGCCAATAAGCCTGAATGAATTAACTTCGGGCGTGAAAAACCCGCTTGTCTTTCAATGCCAGACTCTACAGCAGAACTGCCCTATGTGTTTACCGTTTCCAGAAACACTGCAGTACGTATGCCCACCTCTAGTGCAGGCTCCTTGTGCTATTAGAAAGGCCGGCTGCTATTGAGATTGGTTACAGCTTGGCCATCGATGTCACTGGCAGCAGGAGTCCTAATGCACCAAGCATCAATTAGGAAAGAAAATAGATATCTACATGCCCATATATACGTCGTGACGAACAAAAATGCACTCTGGACCACTTTAAGGATGCTCTGAATGCTTCTGCTAGTAAACAGGTCTCCTGCTGTGGCTGCACGAAGGCTCTGAAACGAGTGCAAATCCTTCTGTTCGTTTCAACCACCTTTGAGACAAAAGCACAGGCAGTTTGCAGCTGTGCAAGGGCCCGCTACTAAATTTGTATATATTGATGCAGCCAGTTTGTATGCACTGATATAGTCAAAACAAGATGGCTAGACATTGATTAACCTTCTTCAAGTATTAGCCTCGCAGATGAATTCTGGGTTTATACAACAGCAAATAAGACCAGAATCTGATTCTTTTTTCTACCCCTTATCCTTACAAGAGGATTGCATTGGGTGCACAAAACACAAATCAGAGCATTCAGTCATGAGGAAAATGCGTCAGACTACTCCTGGCCCACAACGGCGATTTAGCAGTAACCTTCATCGTCGTTTAAATGCAGGCATCTTGTTAGACTCTCCGTCATTAGACTCTTAGGGGAAAACTATTTTTTTCCCCTAAAAAAGAGAGAGGATGCTCCATTTATCACATACCAATTGCACACATTTCGCAAAGATCGTTTAAAGCAGAACCGTGCAGCCCAGCGGATCCTGCACAAATGTCACACTTGAGAGCTCAATCCTGGAGCTCACTTCTGTGCCTCCGAGGAAGGAGGACTCGCATGGGTGTGTCCGTGGGGCTGCAAGAGGGAGCCGCTGCCAGCAATGAAAACTCTGTCAAAAAATAAATGGCTAGAGCAGCCCGTTAGAAGGGAATATCTTGCCTTATGTAACGAGAAGTTAGTACCCTCGGATCCGCAATACCTGCCCTAAATTTGCTGCCACAATAACGAAATCGAGGGAGGGGTTTATATAACGGCTCCTTCCCCGCTCCCCCAGGATCGCTTCCAGGAGGGGACTGAACCGTGCGCGTTGCGAGAAGCTTCTGGGGGCAGAAAAGGAAACCCCGCTCCAGCCCCAGCCCGCCGGGGCCGGGGGGCTGCGGCCGGGCCCCGCCTGGGAGCCGCCCTTCGCCCCNGTGCCGGGCCGCCCCCTCCCCGGGACTGCCGGCCGCGCTGCAGCGCAGGAAGCGCCGCACCGGGTCCTGATCCCATTATCCTGCCGCAACCCCCCGGCAGCCTCCTCCCGGCACACAAAGGGCTTAATCCCCGCGCACCCCTCCCCCTTCCCGCTTTATTCCCGGGCGCTGCACTCACCGTGATCCGCGGAATGTTCTTCTTCCCCTGATAAGACATCTTGGGAGATCGCCCCTCTGATT
>VXAA01002388.1:56911-111438 GCA_013399115.1 Anseranas semipalmata
CACCGCAGGCGCGCAGGTCCCCTCGTGGCTCTGCGGCCCTTTCTCACCCCTCCCCTGGTGCAGACTCCGCGTTCAGCGCTTCAGGCACACGGGGAGCCTTACATATCTCAGTCCCTGACCGCCCCAAGCTGGTACTCTAAGGAAAGAAATGCATTAAATGGCGTAAAGGGTCCCTCGTTCTTTCCAGTGTACTTGTCCCGGTGCAACATGAAGAAATGGGGTTCATGGCCAGAGGGGGGGGATGACCACCGAAATACATCTGCTCACACCAGCTCATCTTACATCAGCGGCCCCAGGCAAAGGTACAAGGCACCTTCTGGAGAACCCAAAACTTAGCCCCAATCCACTTCTCCTTGAAGGTTAGCACAGACCAATTAATGACCGACACTTACCTTCTTCCCTCAGTCATGCATGAATCCCATGTCACACAAAGCAAACCGCAGCTTCTATCGCACAACATAGTGATCTTTACATACCCAAGCAGTTCAGTGAAACACACTGTGCACAAACCATAGAAATTAAAACCTTCAGAATACTACTGCAGTAAATCATTATAAAGGCACCAGCTGCTCAAACAGATGACTATCAGGACCTTTCATGTACATTAGTTCACAAAAGGCTATAAGGGAAAGAGTAAAAGAGCTTTTCTTGGGTATAGGTGGGGCATCAGGCAACATTGAAATAGCTAATATGCCAGTCAGTTAATATCCAATTAGCAGCAAATGATAAAGTGTCTCATTATGACAGTAGCAAAATGATTAATTTGTTAGCCTGCTGGGTTTTATTTTGCTTAGAATTGACAATACTAAATGCATTTTTCTGATCTGCACTAGAAGTTTTGAAACCTCAGCATATTTCTGCTCAGAACATGGACAAAAGCTCCTACATCAGATTTCTGAATTTAGGCAGTGCAACTATACCTTTTCTCTCTTTAATGCTGGCTTTCCTCCTCAACAATGGTTTCTTGCCTTTGCATGCCAGGTAAGAGAGCATCTTCAGCTATCAGAGATGAAGCAAATGCTACCTAAAGGTTTGAGAGGGAGCATCAAGGCCCTTAGGCAGCTGATCTGAGATGTGCTAAGCCCAGCTACCATCTCAAGACCTTGCTCCGACAGTAGCAAGGTGATTACAGACAAATGAACACAAACATGGGCACAGGAAACCTCTGATCTCCAATGCTCGCTCGCCTCCCTGACCCTGGCCAGGTCATTTCTCCACATTATGCTCTAAGCTGGGAAGCAGCAGTACTGGTAGAAGAAATAGAAGCACCTCTAAGGGGATGATGTCATCAGCACGCTAATATTTCTGAAGCTATTCTCACCTGCTCAAAGATAGATATTTAAAATACCTTTTTTTAAAGGGTAATCCTTACTGCACATGGGCCTAGTTCAGGACAGGAGTTCTTGAACTTTGAATATATTCATTCCATAACTTGAATCCAACACTATGTTCAGAAAGAAATAATGAATCTTCAGATGACACTTAGCTTTTCTTTCCCATCACCATGTTGCAAGAACCTAAGTAGTGCAGAATAAAATAAAATAAAAAGAGATTAAAGGGCTGAAAAACATGGTTGTTCAATATTCAGCATCTGCACAGCACCAAATTTTAAAAACTTGCCTATGATTTAGTGTGTACCTAAAGGACCAGAACTGCATTTCCAGGCGCATCTTTTAGCTCTATTATACCAGCTGGCAACATGGCCAAATTTTCTCTCCTGTCATAGCTAGAAGGTTATCAAAAATAAACAAGTAAATAAATAAAATTACTAATGCGGTTATAAACTGGCTTATTTAGCCTCGCTAAACAAAGTCAAGGAATGGATGTTACCTGCTATATAAACATACGTGAGGTGGACATGATCCACCGGGGATGAAGATGGGCTAGTGAAGCTAAAGAACAACGTTCAGATGAGCACAAGTGGGAACAGAGTCTGGCAATACAGAGAGGCACCCCTCCATTCCTTACAAAAGCTGATTCACTCTCCCAGTGAAACTATAGTTTATGTTAAACCCTCCCCATAAGTTAAAACAAGAAAGATAACAACTTATGACAGGTAGGAGTCAGCTCCTGGGTTAAAAGAAGTGAGCTGAACTCGCTCAGTAAACCCCTCCAGGCTTGTGCCCAGTCCAGCTGTCACGCAGCAGTGCCATTACCTGCCAAGGTACTGCGGGAAGCGATGGGAGTTCTAGATAATGTTGATGCACTTTGTCTTCCACAGGTCTATCAATGCAGGCTGAGCAGGCTAAAATTAGAAGGCGCTACAGAAAACAAACACTCCCAAATCTTCCTTGCCAAAAGCTACCGAAGGAAAGCGATGAAGGATGGCCAGCCAGCCCATCCCAGCACCCTGACTGCAGCTGCTACGACAGGACCAGCAAGGTCACTGCAGCTAAGCCACTTCGGAGGTGGAGGAACAGCAAAAGAACATAAATATCCTTAATGATGCTATATCAGCACAACTGCAGGCCCTGACAACATCTACCAAATGGCAGAGAAAGGGGGAAATGCACGAACCAGAGCACCGCACCCACACTTGCACTGCCAGTCTTAGGGTAACCGGGGGCTATGTTGGCCACTGGATACAGAAGATTGCTACCAGCCATTTCTGCACAGATATCAGCTGGTATAGGATATCTTGCGCAGGTTTTTTTTTTGCGCAGCAGAAACATGCTTCATGTTAAAGGAGTGTCTATATCTAAATTTGTCTTCTGGAAAGGTCGAGAGGGAGAATTGCATGAGAATATGATAATCTCTGTGCAGCAATAAAATAAATCATCACAGGCATCAGTGGAAATCAGTCTACATCAGCTCTGATTCTTAACTTTACAGATCCTGTGGAATACCATTATGCACTTAGCAGGGAATTCTATTCCCACAGTCGAGTTACTGGATGGTTGGAAAAAAGTATCAGAAGAGTCTTTCTCTGTGGAATTTTAGTGTAATTGCAACAAATCCCACAGAATTCCTGCAACAACCAATTGCTTTTACTCCTACTAAATTCTTGAAGGTTTATCTACAAGGACATTTTGCTATGAAATTTTAAAACCCGTAAATGGCAGTATACATTTAAAAATGTAATAAAAATAGGGATCAGAGATGGAGTTAAAGCATTCCTGGTAGTATCTGAAATTCTAGCACTAGTGCATCAACAAGCTCTAGATTTCCCCTTAGGGTTGTTAGATGCTAATAATCCCCACTCCCTGCTGGGGAATCACCCACTGCCAAAGTCGGCGAGGCTCCTGTTACTGTGATCAGAGGCAGCAGGACTGGGCCAGAAGAGCTTTCAGGAGTTCACTGGTCAGGATCTAGTTTTCTGTCATGATTCTGCCCATGCCCATTGCTCCATCGGCTCCTAGTCTCAATGACTTAAAAGGGGTTTCCTATGGATCCAGCAAGCCCCTGCACCTTATTAGGTGTTGGGAAGATTAATACAAGCTGATACATGGCAGGAGTATATCCGTCCTTCCCAAAAGGTGATGAAAGAACTGTCCCTTATTAATCACTATAAATTAAATTACAGAGGGGAACTATCCTTGTCAATGGGCATCTCCAGTTTGTTTTATCTTACAAGAGAGAATTAAAATTAAGTGCCATGCTATGGAAACGACCATAGAGGTCAAACATGCTACTATGAGGAGGTAAAAATCATACAACTTTTTAGAGAAATAACCTAATTTTATTTTGAGCACAAACCATCTGAGTTTGCGAGGGGAACAATTCACTTTCTGGCCACACAAGCAGGTCAATAAAAAAGGCACAATTGATCCACAAATTAGAATTAACTGTCCAATTGATTTTGTTTCCTTTAAAATCCCAGGAAACCTAAAGAAGGTTGAGAAATAGCCTTCTAAGAAGACTGTTACTCTTAGAGTATGTTTCTTAGAGGAAATGTCCTGACCATTTCAGGTGGGCTACAGTCTTAATTGTCCTCAAACAAGCCTGTGCTGCTGCCCCATAGTTAATTTACTACCACTTCATATCACTGAGAAGGAGACAGCCCTCTTCCAGGCTCCGAGCAGGGATGCTCTGTCATGGATAGTACAATACATAGCAAAAACGTGCTCTCTTCTCTGAACAGCTTACATTTGTGCTTCAACCTTTACTGTAGTAAATACAGCATATTTTGAGAGCAAAGGCATGGGGCATTTGGGCATCCTTGTCATTGTTCCTCCCTTACATCCGGTAGAAAGAGATTAGCATCTCCAAGCCCATGGGAACCATGGGTATGGCCCAAGAAAAAGCTATATTCACAGTGCTTTACACTGTTTCTTAATACTATAATCCCTTTTCCTTCCCCAAAAACCTACAGGCCAAAGCCTCAGGCTCTAAGCAATCATTTTCTTTGCTTGTGGCAGCCAGCTTTGCCTACCCGTAATGTACAAGCCAACCATTACTCCAGACTATGAGGAAAAAAAATTCTGACCTGCATTCTCCCACCCTAAATTTCATTCCAGCTCTCTGGGAGGTGAAAAAAATTATTTTGCATTTGTGTGCGAGTCTTACAGTACTGAGGTTTGATTTTGGGTAATTTGCTACAGCTCTGCTCCCAAATGCTGTCCCATTTGAGGGTATGAGAGTTCACACAGAACAGACAGATGAACTTCACTCGAGCTTTGCTACTGAAGTCTTTTCTCAACTTTGAAAGAACCCCACAAAAGACAAACTCCGATTTTATGTGCCACAAGATAGACAAGGGATATGGGGAGTCAGATGTGGTGCAGACCTTGGGGCAGACCTCAACTATCACACATAACCTGGTAAGGCCAAACGGCTCATGTCAAATGACGGCCATAGCATTGGCACGAGGGTGGCACACAAAGCTGCCGGTCCCGTTGCACCAGGCACTGCATCTATCCCCTGAGACAAAGCTGCTGAAAGCCCAGACCTCCGAATTGGTTCTGCTCCAAACTGGGTGGGGAAGCGTCTGGCCCTAAGTGTTTATGTTTTCCTTCCAGTCTTTAACCCAAATAAATTGGCCCTGTATCAAAGCCCTTTGCTCATTTCTGCGTGAGAGGGAGTGGTATCAGTAAATTCCTGACGTGACTCTAACAGACCACTTCACGATACACTCATTGGATATACAGCACGTTATCAATCCAGCTATGCAGATTGATAGCTTTGAGAGGAATCTGAGAAGTTAGAGGAATTCGACATGTTCATTATTGTTAGTTTCTCTATTTTTTTTCAGTAGTCAGACAAATTATTATAATCCATTGGAAAATCACGCAAGTCATCCTCCTGTATAATTATTTTGCAAGCAATGATTGTTGAAACAAGGCTAAAGAAATTACAGGCATTGTAACAAATTAAAATCAGAACTGCATTTCCAGCTGTCTGGAACAACCTCTTTGTTTTAAACAACAGTTCCATTAATGTTCCAGAGTCTATGATTTTTTGAGCACTGAACAACATCTTGTTATTCATTATTTCTCTCCAGGAATGAACAAGCACAATCCTGACAGCTCTGAGGTTTTCACAAGAAGTCCAGTCGTGTCAAAAGCGTCAGGAAACTGTTTTAGAACTGTTTCCTCTCCTGTCAATTCTAAAATAAAAGCATTTTCCTAGTCTCCCTATATTTATATATTTTTTTTTTTTATCACACATAGCTTTGTTGTATTAGACCAGTAGTTACATTAGTGCTCTACACTTCTTAAAGGCCCATGAACTGTTTTTAAGGGACCCAAAACAGGGAAAGGCAACTGCTTGTTACACAGGGAAACCACCTGAGTAACAAGAACATGGCAATGGGAACTTTAGCTAGCAACTTAAGACGACACCTGCGGTCCCAGGGCTTGTACTTGGATTCAAGTGTCTTCGCATCTATTCGGGCTCTGTGTATAAACTAGATTAAAGCAAGCCACAAGCTTGCTGTTCCCTCTCGCAATCAAACCTTACTTATTCCTACAGATGTTCCCTAAAGGACAGTCTCCGACTTGAAGAATCTCAACAGATTAGAACAACTGAAGGATGAAGGATTACCGATGATACACACAGGAAACCAAGACACACAGAGGAGTGACCCATGTGAAGCAAGCAATGAACAAAGGTCTTTCAAATCCCAGATGAAGGCATGCATCTCAAGACCATTCTTGTACAGAATATTGGAATGATGCCCTGGGAATTCATTTTACCAGCCTCCATCCTATGACAGGAGGCAGTTTGTAGCCCATGCACTGACTACTACAAAGCAGCACTATAAGCAAGGTCCACAGGTCCCTGTACTGATGCTGTCTGAACTTCAAATCCCACTGTAGGAAGTGGGCTTCCAGGTGCATAGCAGTTGGTGAAAGCCAGGCCATGTGTTTATTGTCCCATTCAAGCAAATCCCAGGTTTGAACGTGACATTCTTGTTAGAGTGCAGTGGTGGCCCAGCTGAGGTCACGGCCTCAAAGCACCGCGCAGTGCTCAGACATTGAACAAGTACCTCCAGGACCAGGCATTAACAGTCTGAACAGGGAAGACGACAAAGTATAAGACAGGAAATGGAAGCGCAGCAAATTCTCCAAGGCCTGACAGCTGGCCAGTAGCAGAGCCTGCCTCAGATCTCCTGAGCTGCAGACCTGTTGAATAGGTCACACTGCCTCCAGAGGCCTCACTGTAAAGAGCTGCTTAAACTAAGATAGAAAGCCTTCCTGGTGCCTCTAGAGATGATCTTAACCCTGAATTATGAGGCAGCATGGCCCAGAGGCAATAAAGTGAGGCTATGATAGATGCCTATAGAATACCCTAGACAGGATGGACACAAATAGATTTGATTACCCTTATCTTTGCCGGCAGAACAATATATTGCAATTTAATGTGGAATAATTATATTCCTTTCTTTATCCTCTGTAAAGTGAAGACCTCAGAAAAATAAAAAATAGCTTGTCAATCTTGCTTTGTTAATTATTTCAGTGGAGATTAATACAAGATCTTTCTATACAGTGACAGAAAGGATGACTGTGTTTCAAACCTACTATAGATCCAATCACTGGCTAAAATACTTCCATGCATCTCTGCTGACTCCAGTTGGTCGGCACCCATTCCTGTCAGCTCAGGATATGGTCATTTTGCTCAAACAGAGCACAGACTGTCCTATACATTCATTGTTACATGCACTTGATAACAGCTGTAACTATTTTCAGCCTCAAGCTAAAGAAAAAGCAGTAAGATTTCTAGCCTATTGTGAAATAATTTATATAATTTCAAGATCCTATCAATTAGCATAATGTTTCTTTCCACTATAATTTAGATTCGTATCACATGGAAATAGTGTACAGCCTATGCAGGTTAGAAAATAATAGGCCAAATCCAGTTGCAAAACTTCAGAAGGCTTTTAGCATTTCAACTCCTACCTGAATTTATTTTAATGCAGTGTTTCCTTTAATGCCACCTCCTGCAATATTTTCTTTTTTTTCAGTATGTTGATCTTTGTTTATCACCGTAAACACATGTCTATTAACTCCACAGAAGTAAAGCCAGCTTTACCTGCTGAGGATCCAACCATTGATTCAAGCTATAGATGCAGTCAGCTGGAAAACCACCAAAGCTAAAACACTGCTGCTATAAAGTGCCAATCCATAGCAAGACATTTATAATAAAAGACTGCACTTACCCATATGCACACAACCCCTCACAGCACAATCCACTGGCATCAGTGTAATGCAAAGCTGAGAAACAACTCAAATGTTTAGCACTATCCCATTATTTCATACCTTCATAGTTAACATTATATGACGATCTTTAAAAATAGAACCAAAAAACCACATTTTTACAAAAATGTGATTAATATTCTGTGTTGACATCTGATTTTTTCATCATATTATACTTACAGTTTAATATACTTGTACCCTTCAATCACACAGTAATTCATCTTTTCAGAATCACCTGTTTACATTTGTGTCTTGCAGGACATCAACACATCAAATTATTCCAAATTAGTCCTGAAAATGTCCCAAATTACAAAACCTTTGACTCCCCAACTGAAAAGGTGCATGCCCTTTACTCCTGAGGTGTTCCTTTGTTAGTCTAAGAAGACTAATTAATTATGGAAAGTTAGTAGGCACATAAGCATACTGATATCAAGCTGTAGGCATTTGTAGTGCAAACTTTTGTTTGACCTGATTTGAAGAGGCGTGGAGCATAGCCCACTTCTAATTAAAGGTTGATGTGTAGCACTTCTGAAAATCAGGGCCTACCTTTGTGATCTCACAGAAAACTGCAGTTGTTCACCCATGTAAGTGTGGCTGGATGGAGCCCCTAGGTTACTGTAGTAGGAAGAAGCAGAGAAGGGTCTGACCTGGGGAGGATGAGCCCCCAGCATTACTCCTAGTAATATTTCACATTTCTGACAGCAGGAGAAAATGGGGAACAAGCCCATACAATAAATTCCAGGCAGATTCCTGCTCCATACATGTAATCCATCCTACTATTAAGAATCAGGAGGCCTAGAAAGAGTTGCCAGAAGAAAGGACTGCTCTTTAAACCCACTGGGGGACTACTCACAGAAACTCTTTCCCAGTATGCTGCTAGAAATGTATCAGTTTGCTGGTTGGTGCTTCATTCATCTCAGCTCTTCCAGGCTATGCATAGGAGCCAGCATTGTCAGAGGAATACACCGAGTATTTCATGGCTCGGATCTGAATAAAGCTTGCTTAAATCTATTTATGAAGGAAAGAAAATGTGTATGGTCAGCTAGACCTGTGGCTTGAATGGGTTTTGCCTCAGGAAAAGGATAGGCTTTATTACACCGTGACACATACAGAGAGCGAGAAAATAGCTTCAGGAGTCTTAAAAGACTGGGAATAGTTCAGTGGGTTTCTAAGAGAACACCATGTTCCTGTGGAAGTCCCAGCACATCTTCCCGAGGCAAAAAGTCCCCCTGTAGCCAAAGGCCTTCATCAAAATTGGTACTGAAATACAGCTCCCATGGGTCACTCTGGAGTCTCTCCTCCCCTGGGAGGAGGGGTAGGAGTGCATCACTGAGTTTCCCCTGGAAGAAACCTGCAGGGAATTGGTCCCTGTAGGTGGAGGCTCATTGATGTTCTTTTGCTAACAATTGCGTTTCTGTTCCCGTGAGCTGCATTCACTAGCTGGGTGGGGCATTTTGCTACCGTTGTGCTGGGGAAATCGCCTAAGAAACAAAAAAGTCAGTCTCTATCACCAAATCGGAAGGCAGGGCGGGGAAAGGGAGGGTGTTTGTGTGTGCAGGGGCTCCTTTCTTCTTCTGCCCTCCTCCCTGTGCACATACACACACACCTGCAGAGAGCACACGGATAACATTAGAGGTCTGGCAAGAAGGCTCTAGTAGGGATGCTACTTCTTAGAGGAAGACATCGACTGCACATACATGCAAGTGACAAAAGCAAGAAACTGCAGGGTGGAAATGATATATCCCTTCTGCAGCCTATCGCATGTGCAAGCTGCATCTCTCATACACACACACACACACACACACACATATATATATATATGTACCCACCTTGTCATTCAGGTTCTGCAGCGCCTCCTTCCCAGTGGCACTCCTGATCTCCACCTTTCTCCCGAAATCAACAGATGGCTCCCCTCCCTTCCCGCTCTGCCTGGAATAGACGGACTGAGCATCCGGACCCAGGTGGGCAACATCCTTCTGCTTTGCCACGACTTTGTTAGATCCGCGGCCCACCGAGAGGGAGTCAAAGTCGATGGTCTTGTTCTCCAGGGAGCCTTCCACTGGGCAGAACATGCCACAGAATTTCTGCCGGGGCTTGGGACTGCCTGAGCCCAGGTTTTTGAAGAAGGCTGGCACTTCTTCCTCCTCACCCTGCCGGCCAGACTGCTTCCTCTCAGCCATGGCTCGTGTGGTCTCCCTGCTAAGGGAAAATAACAACAGCGGTAACCAGGAGGATCCTTCACACACACACGCACACACACACACAAGCGAAAAGAGGAGGAAAAAAAAAAAAGATCGCTCAGGGTCCTAAAGATACAGCAACATCAATTGCAAAGGGCTGTGGCTGGCAGATCCCCTGCCCCCATCGGTATAATACAGTCTGTGGCTCGCTCTGTTTTCTTTGATGCAGTGCAAAGTTGAGGGAAGGTTGGGGCAGATCCTGCTGCAATCAAGGGAGGAGGGTTCAAGTTCCCAGCATCCAGATGGGGAGGGAGGGAGAAGGAGAGAGAAAAAAAATCCTCACTCTGCAGCAGAAACCGGGGACTGATCCGGAAGTGATGCGACTGGTGAATTGGCAAATGGACTCGATCAGGTTGGAGCAACAGCCCCCATCGATGCACACACCCTTCCCCCTTCCCCAGCATGCTGCTATTGCTACAAGTTGCAGAGAGGCTGATGGAGACTTAGCACCCCCTCACCTCCGGTTGCTCTGCAGGCATGTTCCCCAGGCAGGGGAGAAAGGATCGATTCCTTCCTCCCACCACCCTCTCCCCTTCCTCCCCCCAGCCCCACCACCCTCTCCCCTTCCTCCCCCCAGCCCCGCAATGGTGGAGTCAGGGAGTGCTCCCGGAATCCTATTGTTCCTCACTTTTCTCAAAGCAGTGGAGCCGGAGGGCGGGGAGCAGATGAGATCGCGGTTGGGGTTAGTGGGGCTAGTGGGAGGCGAGGCGCTGACTCATCTTTCTGGGTTCTGGGGCATCGCTGGTGCCATGACTCGGGTAGTCCCTCTTCAGGGGGAAAGAGGGTTGACTGATGGCACTGGAGAGAGAATGAGAGAGAGAGAGAGAGAGAGACAGACATATGGGAGAGGGGTGTGGGAACCGAGAGAGAGAGGAAAATGAGCTGTTAACCAGGACTTACCTCCGGGAGCCCAAACCAGTGGCCCTGCAAGTCAGCAAAGCCTCTGCAGCGCCAGAAGCCCCCAGTCGCTGCCCGCAGGGGCTCAGGGCAGGCAGCCAGAGGCGGCTCCGGCTGCATGCAGGTTTCTGGAGGAGGAGACGGAGCAGCAGCCCCTCGCCTCCCTGCTCGCGCCCATGCCGGGAGCGAGCGGAGGGGGCCGGGCCGAGCCGAGCGGGGCCGAGCCGGGCGCTGTCCCTTCAGCACCCCCGGCCCGGCCCCGCGGGGCTCCAGCGGCCTCCCGCTCCTCGGGGCTGGGGCAGCCGCACGTGTCGGGGATTATTTTTATTTATTTATTTTTTTTTAATACTTATTCCGTCGGGTTTGCAGCTAAATAAACCGCGCCTGCGGGTGCCGATGCGGAGGGAGAGTTGCCTTAGTCATTTCCGAGGGGCTTGGCTCTGCAGGGTACAAGCGAGCGGCTCCGCGAGGCCAGGTGAGGCTGTGTACGTGGGAGGAAAGACATTTTTATCACAAAGGTAAGCGGTGCAGCACACAATAGGCTTAGCTTGGCTGTCTTCACTTGATACACGTTATTAATACCGCTGATCTGGGTCCTTACGGCTAATCCATATGCGGTATCACTCTGAACCAAACCCAATCACCAAGCTGTTTATTACTATGCATTATTCATTGATATGCATCTTCGCACATGCATACACTAAATGCTAATTTAGAGGCATCTGTGTCCAAGTGGTTACCAAGCACCTTAGCAAGATTCAGGCCAAAAAATACCAAAAGCAATAAATAAAAAATCTCAGAGCTGACTCTCCCTGCAAGCCATACCCAAATCAATGCATTTTTACCAAAAGGTAGGGGTGAAAAAAAAGAGATAACCAACCAGCCAAGGTCACAACCAAGCGAAGCCCTGTAATAAATGCACAACACAGTGCATTAAGACTCCAGACTAAAAGGAAAGAAAGAAGCCTGCAGCTTGGCCCTGAATGATGAAGGCGATGTGCTCTGGTAACTAATGAAGGGGGGAGAAATCCGAAGACAGAGGCCCTCCAGGGGAAAAGCTCCCCCCCTTCCGGGACCAGAACAGCGGATCAGCCTGGGCTGTAGCCACACTGATCTCAGGTGCTTTGCTGGGAACTGGAGGCCAACATATGGTCTCTCAGGTACCCTGAAGTCCTTTATTATTTAAGGTTTATAAATATTAATAGTCATAGCATTGCTGATCAGGCAGTCCACAGAAGCTGCAGAGTGCGCTGACAGGGGCTCCAGCAAGCTGAAAGCCTTGAAGCGATTGTGTTGACACGTTCTGCAGTTTGCTGAATGCAACGGCTTTCAGAGAGAGCCTTAAATCAAGCTCATTCATCACTTGGCACATCCTTGGAAGATGCTCAGATGGCCACAGACATCGGCCCCTGCGAAGGGATGGAAAGAGAACGATCCACCAGGAAAGCTAGTCTAGAGGCTCTGGAGTGACAGAGACAAGAATCAAATCCTGCAGACAACTTCCAAATGTTTCAGACCTGATAAAGGTCACTCCCAGCTCCAGTTGTCCTCATGGGAAGTCTGTCAGACTTACCCCAGGCTGACCTGCTGAGTCTCCGATCGGACTCGCTTATCAAACCAACGATGATTTCTATCACTCAAGTGGAAAGTCAGGCACTCCAAAAGAATCACACTTCTACTAAAAGGCATCCCCTGTGACCATATTCTTCTTACTGGATATTTCACAGAAGTATGATATACACTCTGTATCTTTATGGACCTTTTACGGACACTGAAAAATTATGGGATAACTTTTAAAAAGTTTCTGTTCCCACCTGTAAAACTCAGATATCAGATCTTGAGAAATGCTCAGCTGTAGCAAACCTAACTCATTCCTTTTGTTATACTTGAGCTGAAACATTTCGATACACCTACATGACTCCCTAACTTCCCTCCTCCTACATTCTTTTTCCTACAGAAGGAATGCTATAATGAGTAAAGCTGTAATCAAGCAGCCAGTGTGCTGGGAAATTAGTTCCCCCAAATCACTCTGACTTTGGGAGCAGCCATAGAAACTTACTATCTACATGAGTCCTGCTGAGCTTCTACAGTGTCTGACACACAGGTCTTGTTCAGGATCCCGGAATTCCCAGCCAGATATATCAGATTCATTATCAACTGTGTTCTCATAAGGAGTATGGGCTGATGCAACTTACATTTCAAACTGAGTTTATTCACAGCCCATTAGCATGGCACAACTCCAGAGTGGTAACACCTTGAGCTCTGGCAACTGGATATGCCTATGCTCTAAGCACAGAGATAACCAAACTTTGCTGAAAAATGACTGGGAGCTGATAATCTATGTGCTTAACAATCCCATAGGGTGCCTGTTTTCACTTAGAACCACATAAGTGACTTGGAAAGTGACACTGGCCCTCATCTGAATTTCATGAGCCCAGCATCAATAAGAAGAACCCCGGAGGTAACAGCTCATCCTCAGCCCTATCAACAACAAAGGTGGGACACACTGACCAGCTACAGAAACACAAGCCTGAGAGAATAGTCAGGCCAACCTGAGTTACACTGGTAGCCTTCAGCCTCCATGCAGCAGATCTCACGTTCCAAGCATGCAATGAGTATTAATTGGTCCTCGCAATATCACAGCGATGCGGGTATGCAGAGTAGAATAAATAACTTGAACAATTATTTGTAGATAAACTATTTAGCAATACATGAAAATAAATTAATGGTCTTCATCACTGTGTAAGAAAGGAAAGAGGGAAATTGAATGGAATCATAACATTGGCTTTTCTTAATATCAAAAAAAAAAAAAAACCATTCTTTACACTTCTGGGCAAGTGATTTCTAGCCCTATTATCTCAACACTGTAAATAAGGAAAGTGATGAACAGAGGGCTTGCACAGCCTGCCCAAAACTGCAGTGGCAGAACTGGCTTAAATTAAGATTCTTTTATGCCAGTGCACAAAGGTCTTAAGTGACATAAGTACTCACTACCTTAAGTGCTGCAGTAGCCCATGACAAAAGACAATCCCTGCCTGAAGAGTTTACAGCTGAGTTTACAAAGACAAGAAAAAGGACCACATGAAGAGCATGAGGATTTCACAAAGATCCTCTTGCAAAAAAAAAAAAAATTCCTTGATATAGAGGGTAAAGTGTGAGCACAAAGACATGAAGTAGGCAAGCTCTTTGTCAAATAAGTGGAAAACTAGGTCTCTTCACTTACATACTAATGCTCCCTCTGTGCTACTGTACTGATACCTGTGGCCTGCCTAGACAAACGCGGGAGCATAGCCCTCCTTCCCCAGCCCGCGCTGGCTCCAGTGATTTCTGATCTCCTGTTCCGTCTGGCCAAGACAAGCCTACTTCTCGTGCATAAAATGAGGAATGATGCTTTATTACATTTCATTGCCATAGTTACCTACATGTGCAAAGTAAGGCTGAACAAACTTGATTTGAATTAGAAACAATGCAATGTTAGCTTTATGATGCTTTATTTGCCTACCACCCTTAGGTGAGACAATTGCTGCAAATACAGCATTTTATTCATTATTTAAAGGTTAAGAAGCCAGCCAGAAATTACAGCAGTATATTCCGACATTAAATTGCCATTATTAAATTAAATGACAGCAACTACTTCCAAATCTGGAGCTCTTCCTATTGCAAATAATTAATTATTAATACTTCCAGTGGGTGCAAAATTCATCATGCAAGGCAGGATCCCATGGAAATATGGATACTTGCAAAGGCAGAACTCCACAAAATCTACATGCTCAGTGAAAATGAGCAAAGAGACTGGTGTGAGCCATTAAGGCACGGCTTACAGAACTCGAGTCTAAAACCTCCCACAGACCAGGGTGCCTAAGATCTAGCCAGGGCTAGGGTTTTCATGGCCACCAGGTATTCGTCCAGATACCTGGCAGATAATCACGAGCATAACGATAGAGCCCCTACACAAGGGCAACTGACCTGCCATGGCTGCAGAGGTGCTGTGCTCAGTGCCTCCAACATCCCCAAACCAGCCCTGAGGAGCACAGCTCAAAGACTTACCAGAAAAAACTGCAGCTATCCATACAAATGAAGTAGGTGTATGCGCCAAACCAGGGGTGAAGCACAGGTGACACACTCAGGAGCAAATTCAAGTGAAAAACTAGACATTTTTAATTCAATGACAATCCTTCAATTAAGTTTAATTGGGTCATAACTTAAGAATACAGCTTTGTCCTCAGAATTAAATCAAGTTGATATGGTGTTTCAGAGAGGGGACTCCATAGTGAAGTTAGCTAATTGCTTTTACTGAACGTAGAGGAAAATCTTCACAGCGCCTGGGAGCATGGGTCTAAAAGCAGAGCTTCGGCGACCACTCTTACACACACCCGCAAGTGATTTTCAAAAAAAGCTGAACAAAACTTGAATGTTAAACCACAGCCAGATTTTACAGATGCTCACTGAGGACCTGGGATAGTCTGTGCTGATGTCTGCAACCATCATGGCTTACAAAACTGTGCAGCCCTTAAAAATGTCAACTTGTCGCATGTGCCACGGCAATGGCCTGTGAATTTCACTGCCTGACCACAAGCTGGGCAAGCCAGCTTTTCCGTCTCTGGTTGCTGCCTTACCTAGTGCCGACCCCTGCATCTGACTCAAATTTCCATTTTCTAAGGTGCAGGCTCAGTATCAGGAGGTGGCAGTGATTAACTGTATTTCCAGAATATTCCTGGAACATTAAGAATTAAACCAAATCTTCAAATGCTTGATTGGGTTGAAATTGTTCTGGCATAGCACAAAAACTGAAAGAGCAAGTTGTCTACAGAAAAATCATTAACCATCTTCCCTTTAGGATATAATAATTGCTGGAGTGGTTGACAGCTTTTCTTGGCGTTGAGCACTAAAAGATGAGACGCATTATTTCAAAAACATTAAAGACCAGAAGAAAGTCTTTTGATAAATGAGTAAAGTCCATTCAAATGCTGAAACAAAGCTCATTTATTTCCACGGCCCTCTTAATTTCTGCTTATCCTATGCCCCTGTTTTCCTTCATGGCTTTGTCCTCAGCAACCTCAACTAATATAAACTAGCTTTGGTGAATTTCTGCCAATCAAGGTTTGTTGCCAGTGGGTTTTAGTCCCTGAAAACAGATGGTTTGAAAGCCACATTGTGCCACCGTGCCCACAGCCAATAGTACAAATATTTAGCCAATTAGAAGAGGATTCTCCACAGGCACAAATGGAAATTAGGCACACAATTCCCACTGACTTCCAGAGGGAGTGGAGAGCCTTACTACCTTCAAAATCTCTCCTTACTAATTCAGTCTTCGTAAAATAAATGCATGTGAAGGGTACCAGGCTGCTCTGAAATCAGCTGTTCTCAAGATGATAATCACAGACAGCAGCAATAGGAATCATTCCGAAGTGCTCAGTGTTTAAGACAAAAGTTCCACCAAAACTGCTGATTTGATTAAGGTCCATAAGTGTCCTGTGACATTTTGAAGCCCTAGCAATAGGTTGTGTGGATTGATTACAGCCGAGTATTGAGGCATGTTTCTTCCAGACAATGTCATTAAGAGAACTCACCCGTCTGACCACAAAAAGGCATCATTAAATATTAACATTTCCTCTGAACACCTCTCTAAGAATATGACAGCTACGAGCTTACCATCATTAAAATCTGTATGGAACCGGGACTCAACAGGAAATAGCTATTGATTTGTGGACTGGAAGTTACTTAAAATTTTGCCAGCATTTTTCCAGAAGGTCCCAAACTGGACGACAATCTTTACTATTGCAACATTGCTTAAAATAGAGACGTTTCAAATCAGGGAGCTCCCATCAAAATGGGAAGGAGAAGAATAGGTGAATATTACTGTTTGCCCTGTCACTGGGATACCTTGACTGCACTCTCTCTCTCCAGATAAGATCTTTCCATTGCAAGCATGCCAGAGCTGTGATCCACATGGCTTCACACACCTTCTACTAAGCACTATGTTAATAAATAACGATGACAACAATAACAGTAAGGGTCCTAAAGCTTTCATGCTCTATGAATGAGTCACTCCTTTGACTTTGAGCATTACAGCTCTCTGGTTTGCTTTAAGACAGGACACAATATCACTAGGAATAAAAGTAACCAGTAAACTCCACACTACAAGTTCCCCAGACTTATGATAAACAAATACCACTTGGCTTAACGTGCTGCTACTGTATCAAAGATGCAGTCCAGCTTCACCTTCCCTTTCTGTTTCACCCTTGCCCTTTCAACTGCTCTAGAATTGCTCTCTCCTGTCCCTGCTATTTCACGGCAATTCATGTAGTACTTCCGGTATGTGAAATGCCTCCCCATTTATTGGGATAGAAATACGTAACCCCACAAAATACCTTGAGACATTATCTGCAATACTGCACTCATAATACAGGATGATGGGCTAAGAAAAGACTTCCTCAGGCACTGAAACCAGTTTTCTGCACTCGCAGGCAGCGATGGAATTAACATTTGGACCAGAACTGCACTTCGAATACTCACCACACATGCATGCATTTGTGTACACCCCACAAACACAGAAATGCTTCCCCTATCCCTTATCAGAGACTGAAGACCTTTCACTGCAAAGACCGAGCTACACTTGCTAAAAGAGAGACTGAAGGCACAACCATAATCCAGGTAAAGAAGGGATGTTGGATGAAAATGTCCAAGTGAATTCAGAAAAAGATGTTAGTTAAGGTTCTGTTTATCAACTTTGTTCACCAGATGAAAGCTCTACCAGCTCATAACACAAAAGCATCTTATTTCTAAGCTGCATTAAGCAGCTTCACTTGATAGAGTCTGTGTTTCGTGATGGCTTTGAAAACTATTTTAAACACACTATTTATTACACTGCCCCAGCCTGCACAAGTAGGGATTTAGAAAACAGCTACATGCAGTGACTTACTTGGTGAGTACAGAGAGAGAAAGGGAAAGTATCTCAAGTCCACTGATAATGGTAAATAGACTGTCATGCTTTATTCTGCAATAAAAATGCCAGAGACAATACCACCAAAGACTCACTACACTGGAAAGCTAATGAGCATTATGGATAAGCTGGGCCATTGTCTCAGGTTGATCCCACTGCAAAAGCTGGGAATAGCCCTACCAAAGCAAACAGATTCCCAAGTAGTGCTACACTTGAAAGTGAAACATAGCTAGAATAAAAGCTTCCCAGTATGTTCCACATGCATGTCATGTGCTATATAATATTATAAACAGAGAAAAGAAGCAATATAGAGAAAAGAAGCAATCTGTTCCAAAAGTCTCAAACTAAAGTTTTCCTGATGATCAGCGTTTTAAGGGACATGCTGAACTTGAATTTGATTCAATGGCAGGAAGAAGAATGTGAAGCCCAAGTAGTTTTGTTTTTTTTTTTTTTTAGAAAAAACAAATATCATGTTGGAAATTGAAAAGCAAAAGTCAAATTATGTCATCAAAACCCACAATTTGAAAAGCAAGACAAAGAAAAGCTTCACTGTTCTTCCTTGCTTTTACAAAGGTTTCTCTTCTTTCCAAGCGCGTTTGTCTGGGAGAACCCATGCTAACTGTTAAGATGCACTGGCGTTGCTGAATTTGAATTTTAAGCTGAGAAAAAAAAGCTTCAAGCAGAAACCTGCATTGGTCCGTCTCTGTACTGCTCGGTTTCTTCATTTTGCTGACACAGCTTGAAAACCTTACCAGGCCATACCGCTCAGCAGGAGAGAGTTCGGTCACTTCTGAAGACGCCTTCAGCTAAGCACTCGTATGAGGCACTGAAAACCATTTGTCATTTTTGAAAATCTCATCTCATTATGTTTTAAATAGACAGGACAGACAAAGGCAGCATTATTAGCCTCACTGTACACATGGGAAATGAGGCATAGAAATTCAAATGGCCCACCTAAAACGGCAGAAGCAGCCTGTCACGTGGAACAGCAGCAATACTCTGGTCCATGCTCTCCTTTGCCTGTAGTCAGCCCTATTTGGGGATCTTCCTTGGCACCACCGCTGCTCTGTTCACTCTGCCTCTGTAGTTTTTAGCCCGTCTTTCTAGGCAGGGGCAGAAACAAGGCAAAACCCAGGAATAACAGCAGTAGTGCAAAGGAAGACTAAAAACAGCAACAGCAATGGAAAAAACAGATCCCTCTTTGTGCTGCTCTGTAGAACCCATTAGGTCTGGGGGCTTTGCAGTTGCTGCTAACATGAACCAACGTCCTCATGTTGCACTTATTAAATAAACCTAATCTTATTAAACTGCATTACAAGCTTTTATTTCATAAATCTGTGTCTCTCTCAGACTGCCCAAAGAATTAACTCCTGCATGGACTATGTCTGCCCTCCCCTTAGCCTCACAGAAGGCACTCCTGACAAAACCATCATCCCTACTGATTATATCACTCCCAAGAATGGGCTCAGAGCGCTTTGCAGGCATTACAGGCTGGAGCCCCCGATGCAGCTCATTGCCCTGCAGCTGTGACTGTCTGAACTGGAAACCCCAGCAAGCAGCAACGGGCTCCCTTGAATTAAGGAAGGAAGGTGACAGCATGAGGGGTGCTCTGGTGAGGGGATGGTGGAGGACCCTTGCATCTTGCTGCCATCTGTAGCACACTAATCAGAGGGCTGCCAGCTGCTGCTTTTGAAAGGAACAGTAATGTGTCACCAGCACACAGAGACCCCTCATCATCCTCTGCCAGAATATCCCTGCACAGCCAGAGACATATGCCAGTGTCACACTTCACTTTCCCTGGGCAGGATGAGGCATGACACACAGGGCGAGTGTTTCACTCACCAGTGAAACGCATACTCTTTTAAACAGTAAGGGAGGATGGGAGTATCTAGGATGCCACTTTAACATCCAGATAAATCTGGTATTGGTATTTCAAGAAGAGTACAAGATGCATGTCCTCAGATATGGGCTGTATACTTGAAAATATTTGTTTAAAATCACCCAAAGAGCCTCTCAGTAATACAATGCATTTTCACTGAATTATAACTTGCAAAGAATCAGTACTAAGAGGTCAGGCTCTGTGTTACTCTCTGTGCAAAACAGTCCTTCCTCCCCCTTGTATTCTGGGATTTTGCTTTAATGATCGGAGGTCAACATGAAACAATGTTAAACAAACTTCAGTGAATCAAAACATAACATTTCAGACTGACCTGCCTTCCATCTGGTATGAAACATCCCATTTGGGGGCTGAGCAGTTTTTTTAAGGTTGAGTTGTACTTTTCATAGGATCAAAGGAAATGTTTGCATAGAAAAACATTCTGATTTCAAAATGAAGAAGTGCATTTTCTCAAGTACTGGCATGAATATTTTAACCCTCTAAAGAAAAAAAGGGAAGAAATTCTCTCAAACAATTTGGTGAAGTTTTCAAATGCATTTTAGCATGGCTAAATAGATATGTTTGATATTCACTGCAAACATTTGGATAAAGAATACCCACAAGGGCTTGACACTGCAACTGCTATACATCTGCAGCATGGACAATGCCCAGTCCCAAGCCTGTTCAGCTGAGCTGGTATTTGGAAGGAACACACAGGCAGGGAATGCCCCAGAGATCCCAGCATCGCTAACACTGCCCCACGGCAAGTGTAAGAACATTTTCAAAAAACAAGCATGGCTTCAGTATCTAACTCTGATAAAAGCACTCAAAGCAAGAAACGCTACTCTTCATCAGCTTCAATACTGATACTGAGATGTGAAACAAAATGAATTGCACCTATGTCTCCTGACTGATCACAACTCCTTGCAAAGAACCAGCCTAGATTTAGAAATATGTTATAGCCTAAGCAGAATTGGTTGAGCAATTTGTCCATCAAGATTTAAGCTAGCATTCAGGTGTTTAGCTGCATCCAGTGCTCCACATTTCGAAGTCTAAGCCCCAGAAAATGGCAGAGCTCCCCAGGTCCAACAGTATCCAACTAGTTTTTAACCAGAATCAGTTTTTCCAGTCTTACAAACAAAAAAATAAACAAAATCCCTCAAATTACTCACCATTTTCTTTCCCAAACAGAAGCCAACAAATTAGCATTACAGTGGGAAACATGCACCGGCTGCTCTACAGTTTCCTGTTTGCTTTGCTAATACATGCAAATGGAAGAGTCAAGCAAAGGACTTGAATCTGCAAGGCTTCTTCAGCTAGGTACCACACTGAAATAAATACACATCCTTAAGCAAGTCTTTACAAGCAAACCAGCCCGGATTACTTTAGCACATGTACTTCCTTGTTACCTGTCAAGTAAAGCAGCATTGACAGTTGTCTGCTCTACAGGAGGGGGAATGAAAACTTCCTCTCCACTTGGCTCTGCAACCAACTCACTTTGTGACCTTCAACAGGTCACTGCATTCACCTGTGCCTATTAAGTGGCAATAATACTAATCTCCAAAGATGATGGATTCATTCATTCTTTAGAGATTAGAAAATGCTTTCAGATGTGGGAATTAGGGAACATGAAAAACACAATAATGAAATAAAATTACTTAAGAGGTTTATTGCATTATATACCAATTAAATAATCAGCATCTCAAAAAACAGGTTTGTGAAACAATGTTAAGGTAAGCAGTTATTTTCTAATAAAAACGTGTGCATAGCTTAAAACAAACTGTACACTTATCTGAAAAATGCATTAAAGTCCAGTCAGTTTGGAGGACCAACAATTTAAAGGTTTTTTTTTCTTTTCCCCCAAAGGATCTCTCTTTTCAATTTAAGGCAGCACAGATTCTGTGAGCCTAGAATATATTTGCACCTTAGAACTTTAATGAGAAGCAGCAAAATTCAAGTTGAGGCAAATCTTGAAAAACGTTTCAGCAGCACTTTGGGCTGCATGGGGGAGCTAAACATTTTGGTCACGCAGAAAAGATGCTCTGAGGATAAACTGCAACGTGCTGGGAAGAAATGGTTACCACTGTCTTTGTGAAGAATAATTAAGTTAGAAAAGGGAGGAACCTGGGAAAGCTGGGTTTGATTCCTGTATAGAACACCAGGAACTCTGTCTCTGGACCCGTCTCCTAGCTGGAGGCAATAATCAGTCTCTCTCCCTCTCACCTGTCAATGTCTCGTCCATCATACTTCTTTTGGTTGCCACCTGCATATGTACAGCCTCTAGCACAAGGTCATTTTCAAGGTTGAATCATTTAAGTACTGTTCTAAAAAAAGTTTGTTAATGTGCCAGCAACCCCAATTCCTGAGCTCTTTTCCCAGATCTAATGATCATTCTTGCGACCTAAGCAAGCCGCTTCTGTTCTGTGGGATCCATCTATATATTTGTTAAATTGCAGAGATAATATTGACCTGCTGCTCACAACTGGTTAAAGAACAGATTCACCCGTGCTTTATGCTGTTTCCCATGGTAGCAGCAAATCCCAGGAGGAGAGTGTGCTGGCAGAAGGAAAAGAGCTGCATTGTGTCTACAGAGGGGATGCCTGGATTGTGATAAAGGAACACAAAGTCAGCCTTCAGAGCCCAGTACCGGTAGCTGCTGAACCCCACTCGTCCATCTCACAAAAACACCACTATAAACTACCGCTTCCCCAAAACGCCCAGCACTCTCTCCTCCAACAGATCCAGACCTTTGCCTGTACAAAGCTGCTGCTCCAAGTTTCCTCTCTCAGTGTACAGTGGACATACGGCATGTTGTTGAATGCACAGAGACAAAAGGAAGAAAACAGACTCACAAAGGAACCCCCAGCTAAAAAGCACCATCCACTCATGGGTTAAAAAAGAAAGCAAGCCTTGAGGATGTTTGAAACAGCAGGGTATCAGCTGGAGCCTGCATGGAGGCTTTTCCCATTGCCATTCATAACAAAATCAGGAGGCAGAAAGTTACTATAGCAATAGCAACAGAATGCAGAATGGGTGCTCTTCAGAGGGCAGAAAGAGCTCTCAGAGAAATGCAGGGGTCTGTTTCTCTTCATCCTTCAGGGCTGCCAAACACAGATCAGCTCCAGTTTGCCCATACACTCCCCTCTCTGTACAATGCTCATTGTAGGTCACTGAGTTTTAGCTTCAGCAACTTAAACAACACTGAAATGAGGCCCTGCTGAAGACAAAAGATGACTATCCACCCACTTACTCTCCAGGTATCGAAGCAGCCAGAAAGTAACCCATGGCTGCACAATAAAAAGGCTGGGCTCACTTTCCATGGCTGAAAACACCGGGCAGTAAAAACAGCTGTGGCTACGGATCCCTCCACTACTGCCTTTGTTCAGGCAGATTTGTCCCCTTCCAACAAGCTAAAGGTTTGCTCGTGGATGGCTGTGATCACACTGGCCAGCAGTGGGACAACTGCATCGCAAGGGATTCTGCAGCTCAGATGCTAAGGATCGGAGTCAAACCTTGTCAGGAGGTTACCTGCAGAGCTGGACTCAGCGACTGACTTAACCCTTAAAACAGGATTCAACACAACTAAGGCTTAAGCAGCACCTGAGCCCTGTGTGTGGCTCTTCTGAAACAAATACAATATTGTTGATTCAGCTCTAGGGATCAGTTTCCACACGTGCTTAGGCAAAACTAAGCTCGTCTCTTAGCAGATCCGATTGTCCAGACAAACACAGAAAAGCCCTGGAGAATGCTGGACCAGAAGGACCAACTGGGACAGAGAGCAGCCCCGTGCAATTGCAAGTTGCACACAAGGGAAGTTCAGAAGTACCCATACAACATCCTCTCCCGACACCACAGATTGATTTCTAAAAGACTAAAATCACAATGTAAGTATAGACCAGGAGAGATGTAGGGTGTGTTGCAGGGATATTAAGGGAAAAGAAAGAGTATCAGCCAAAGAACATTACATTATGAATGTAAATTAAAGCAGCCATAATGTCTGCTTACCCGCAAGGCCTTTAACAGATGACAGGAGCACAAAAGAAGTTCAAAATGGTCACTTGCATCTCACTCCCATTTATCACCACGTCAAATCAAGCAATTCAAATCAGACCTGCAGGAATTTTTCCCTTCAGTGAAGGCTTTGGAGTAAGTTTGCACTATCTACTACAACAGTTGCAGTCTGAGATCTGCCACAGAGTTACAGTGTAAACAAGAGCAGACTGCGTCCACTGCTAGCTTTACACAAACCCTTTTCCTTGCAACTGTATTTTCATTTCTTGATTAGCTGTTACAGCCTCTTCAACCACTGACAGAGTCAAACCCTCAGCGAACATTCATCCCCATTTGGTGCCTGCTTTAATTTAGTCAGCTAAATGGCAGGCATTTCTGATTGCCTGTCTGACAGCTTTGTTTGCCTAATAGATCTTACCTTGTCTTCTCTAATTTTTAATGCTGACCAGTTCTCTGCACAAAATGGGGGTCTGCAGCAAGCACTTATTTCCAAAGAGGCCTCGTTGCCTTGGTTACCAATCATCAAGCCTAGGCCTTTGCAAGCTCTGTCAGAATCTACCTTCTTGCTTTGCTCCTGTTTTTTGTAGTACTGAAGGATTTCTGCTCTCAGATGGCAAAGCAAAAAGCTGGACCTAAATAAATGAATAAATAGATAGATGCCCTAAGATGTGTGCCATTCGTGAAGTCTTGTATAAATCACAAGATCACTGAGAAATAACAAACAGCAGCAGAAGACAACCACATTATTAGCTTAGCCACAAAGACTACACAAGTACGTTTCACAGGAAAATACATTCAGCCTACATCCCAAGGAGCTGGCACTCACTCCGCTGTCAATTAGCAGCAGTGGTGAGACACAACTGAAACTGGGGCACTGCTGGTGCTGTGTATGCCTAAGTCCTAGGCAGTCCCTGCCGCTCAGAGATCAAGTCTTTGCAGTCCTGTGAGGGCAAGGGAGGAAAGAAATCCTGTTATACCCATTTTACAGAGGCAGGATGGAACCTCAGAGGCAGTGTTCCTGAAGAGTGCAGCAGACGGGGATCTGCAAAGTTTGGGGGTGAGTCAAGGACAAAGACAGGAAACAACAAGGCTGTAGCAGACAGATCTGTCGCAGGGGCGCACACTTGGTCACTTCATCCAGCCTGTTCCCCTTACCTGAGACCCACTTTGAAACGACATCTGCTCTGTCCTCATCTGGCACGTGATTGCCTCTGTGAGAAGCCTCCTCTTCCTCCACAGGTAACTTGCTTACATCAGTTTCTGTTCTGTCAAGAGGAGCCGACTTCTGGCCTGTGCATTATTTCAGCCTACTCAAAACAGCAAATAAGTCAGCTCTGAAGGATATGTGCTGGCCCTACATGAGGTGTGTGTTTATTTGGCATACATACTCAAAGTAGCTTGGATTTAGAGAGTGCTGAACACTCACCAACCAAGCACAGACCAAAATTTACTCACAGAGATTAGTCAGTGGTTGCTTCTGATAAACAGATATACTGGGAAAAAAACAAAACAAAACAACTTGATGTGTCAGTGGATAAATCTCAAGAAGAAAACAAAGCCAAACCCAATGAAAACAGCACTTACTATTTCTGTTAACTGCTCTCCTGTTCCTAGAAACTATCTATCTTCTGTATCCATTATTACACAGTTTAAAATAACATCAGATTTTATTTCTGAGCACTGGCTGGCAGGATTGATTCAGAGTCCACTAAAATGTTAATACATACCAAGAAAGGCCTCTACATTCTTTTGCATAGAGAAGTTGGAGTTAGTTAATCCCATTTTTGGAAAGGATAAGCCGCATTTTCAGTACCGTAAACCAATGCAACTCCGCTAAACAATCATTCTCATCTCTGTTTATGGCATTTCAAATTGTCACATCAAGTGCAAATGATACGAGAACATGAAATAAGTAAGATATCATGCAGCTCTCATGCCCTACCTATGTTGAAGGGAAAAAGCCACCTCTAACTCTCTACCTTCTTTCAGTGTTGCAAGCTTAGTTAGATCTTCCAGACAGAAACAATCTACCCTACACACAGGGGTGCCAGAAAGGAAAAAGAAAAAGGACATGGAATTTTAATTGCACTGTAATCTTTTCAGCTAGGTTTCTTACAAACACTGCATTTCAGGAACCTAACAGACTAGAACCAAGCAAAATTCAATATGAACCTTTAAAAAGAAAACACATTAAAATAAATGTGATCTGCAAGATCCATAGACTGAATTAATCTCCAGGCAGTTGAACATGCTGTAGTTTAATGTAAGGAAGTAATGTAAATGAAACCATTTGTCACTCCTAACTGAATGGAAAAAAGGAAATGGCCAATTTGTCGGCTGACTTTGTCTCCATCATAATTGCTGTATCCATCTTTCCTGCTTGTCTGTACCTCACCACCAAAGGCAGAGTCCAAGCTGTCAGCAGTTCTTACACAATTCTTCAGGATTGTTACTGAGAAAACGTTTTATTCTATAGATCATATATCTTGATGAGAGGCCTATAAATAGACACCATTTTCTATCCATGTACTGTGCTGGATCCATCACAGTAACAGCAAAATTACCTTTCAGCACCGCATTAAGTCACTGGTTCTCCAACTACAAAGTACTAATGTCTATGAGGCCATGGTAAACGGTCCACTGAGCCATCCTGCACAGAAAAACAAACACCGTTTTCATGAGTTCCATTATGGTGGTCCCAAACTCCACAAAGTATTCAAGGTTGACAACACATTGCCAGCCCAATTACTAACAATACAGGCAAAGCAGGTGGAGCGGTTTAGCTGTTCTGCTTTTCCAGGTTGCAGGATGTGATGGCTTGGGACTTCAAAGGGGTTGTGTGTATACGTGCGGGTGTTTTGCAACCCTTGGGAAAATCAAATTGCATGTGCTTGTTGTGCTTGTCCCCGATTGCCCTGGTTAATGAGTTTTTAGTGCACTGAACCCTACTTAATACATTGCTTAATAAAATGAGAGTAATTAATCAATTATCCAAGAGGATCAGCTTATGATCATTCTTACGTATTTATCACACTACCCAGAGTCCTTTCCGCCACTCCCCAGCACCACAAATCACCCCGTTTCGATGACTGGCCCCTAGACACAAAGAGGGACCTTTCTTCTCCAGGACAGTGGCAGGACGGGTGGTGTAACATGGCTGCCAGCCACGCTTTGCTCCTTGCGCAGACGAACACTTGGCCTGCTTCCAAGCGCCATGCTGCCACTTGTCCCTTTCCACACTGCTCCCGAGCGGGCGCTACTGCTCAGAAGTCCAGCCCGGGCCATGCCTTAGAAAGCAGCAATACGTCTATGCTCTGTGATGAAGGTTAGATCATCTTTACCAAAATTGAACTCCGCTGTCAGTGCTGCTACCAGTTTGGTATTAATGGCTTTGTTGCAATTGTTTGTATTCCAGTTGTGAAGCACAAACCTATTGCACCTTCCCGCTGGCAGACTGAGCCTGCTCCAATCCCTCACCACCTAACTAGGAGGGGAAGGAGAAGAGAGATGGTGCAAGAAGTAAATGACTCACCTCGAGTCACACACCAAATCGGTGGTAGAATCACAATCTCAATCCACGGTTTTAACTATCAGGTCATACTTTTTCCCATAATGATCCTTTTGTGCATTTTGCAAGCGAAATGTCTCCAATCAATGACAAACTACCATTTGTTTCAATACACAGAACTGCCATTGCTGGCAGATCTCCAGGTGTCTTTTTGTTATTTCTCCCTTGATCTTTTTTCAGACTATCTTCTGCTGTGCTGACCCTGATGGATGCCAAGCCTCCCCTCCTACTTTAGGCCACTGAAGCTTCCAACCTTCTTGAACATTCCCTCTTTAACTGAGCTACCCTCCTCTCCCCAGCGGCATCACATCAGTAAATCACTTGGAAATCCTGAAAGAAGAACTATAATAAATGGCCACCCTTCACTATTCAATTCCTAGAGCTGAGAAAAGCAGCTTCCTGTTATCTTAGAACTAACAAAAAGGACTGGTGCTCCTGCAGGAGTTGGCATCTGTGAGGAAAAAGGATTTCTTCCACGTTACTGACAACGTAGTTTCACTGTGAGAGAGAGAGGAAAAAAAAGTTCTAAGCAACCCTTTGAAAGCACCTAAGGCTTTTACATTCCTCACAACATATTTCCAAAACACTCTAGGAACCTGGGGTTCCTATCCTTTACTGACCTCCAAAGTGAACAGCTCCGGGGTACATTTGATTTGCCTGGTATCTTTCTGGAGGTAAGCAGGGAGATCTAAAAGCGGTAAGACTAGCACACTTTCAGGTTTTGTCTTTTGCGGGAGGACAAAATAGCACTTGTATGGCCATCTACCCTTAAAATTGACGTCGTGTAGGGGAGCAGAATAAGGCTTGCATATAGATTTGTAAAGAAACAGAAGGGATTTAAAGGTCTGACTGGGGGGAGAAAAAAAAAAAGGCCTAATCTAGGCAAAGATCATCACAGAACTTCAGACCATTACATTTCATTCAGCCATGCCTGGATACATCTGAATACATCAGGGTCAGGCCCTGCCAGAACAATTCATCCAGTCTATGACTCACTTCGTCGCCCTTCTTCCCTTTGCTCACTCAGACACAGGCAAAGGAGAGGCTCTCAGCCAGAGAAGTCCTCCTTTCAGCTCATCCCTGTCATGAGACAGGGAGGCATTGAAACTTGCAGTTCACAGTAATTCTGTAGGATTCTGTGTAGAGCTGAGCAACAACAAAATCCTTTGCCCCCGAATAAATGCGTAAACACAAAAATTCAACAAGAGCATGGTACCAGACACAGCATCAGACACAAGTCTGATCAAGGAGCACATAGCAGAAAGAACAGGCTAGTGCAAACAGACCCACATACCAACATGGGTGGATCTACTGTGACACTTGGAAAATATTGGGTCTGACAGCCAGGCTGCAGCGCTGGAGGGCAGCGACTTCCTGCCATTGGTGTTCATTCTTCTTATGATTCCAGAACCAGGGAAGTCAGGCAGCTGATCCTAGAAATAACAGCTGGGAGCAGCCCAACACTCAACACCATTGTCATCAACAGCTCTTCTGAAGATCCTGATGTTAAAGGGAGGGTACAGAATAGAAACCAACTGGCTACATGCCCATCCTAACAGGAAAAACCCTAAAGTGTTTACAGCACAGATTTCAAAAGTGCTCAGCAATTAAGATTCCCGACTTGAGACATCTCACAGAGGCCTAGACTATTAGTGTGCCTGCCTCCAGCAAACTGTGCATCAAATTCCCTGGCACACAGGCAAGGAAACAGAGAGATGAGAACCACGGAAGGAAGAAGGTATTGCTTTTTATTATTATTATTACCCCCCCCCTTCATTTGTCAGAGCCTGAAAGAGGTAGAAGGAGGCCACTGAAGAGGGGCCTCAGCTGCAAGAAGCTTCAAAGCCCTGGAGACAAACTTAAATGGTGGTGAGAGTCTGTATTGCTTTGCTAATACAGAAAGCAGAGAGGCATACATGCTAGCAATGCACACAGCCTAGTTTTGCAACAGCCCTCTGAAGAAGAGTTTAGCTTCTTCAGTAAACCCAAGGTGCCCTAGTATCACTACCTATGGCTTAAGAGGCTCTAATCCATAGGAATCTGTCTGAATTTTCCTGTAAAGTTCTTGGAAAATTACCTTTCCTGGATCAGAGATGTTTTTATTAGTCAACCAGACAGTGAAAGAACAGCCTGCAGCAAGATCGGGGCATTAATTGACACAGAATAGTTACGCGATGCTGTTCAGCCTGGAGTTGTTTGCAAGCGTCTGTGAAAGCACAAACAAAAAGCTACTTATTGCTTAAATCTAGGGAGCTCTGTGTCCCTCTGGGAAGGGACAGAACAATGCAGGTGCATGGAGGGGCGGGAGGATAAATACAGCTGCAACTTATACAAGACAACAGCGATTTCTTTTGTAATACAAATACATTGCTTGACTGCTACCTGGCCAAGCAAAACTAAAGGGAGGGCAGTGGCAATACATGTCACCGTATTTAAACGGTTACCAAGAAACTGGCTGAAGGGAAGACAACAAAGGCTCCCCAGTGGACTGACAAGCAGGACAGAAACTCAACTGCGTTTTTACAGTGGTTTTGCCTGCCATTACCTGCACCGAGACACGCGCCGCCCTAGCTGCTAGCCCTCCTCTGCAGCCTGCTTTGTGAACCTGCTTGGATCCGATTCATCTTCACTTATGGCTGCATTTAGGCTGGCTGTTTTTTCCATATCGGAAATATAATATTATATCAATATTCTGCCAGAGACTGCACCTCAGCACAGACAGCTGTTACAAGCTTTCCATTCAACCTGTGCAAAAAAAAAAAAGCCTTATAAAACTTTGTGGTATCCTACCCCATATTCCTGATATGTTTAGAGAAGAAAAATATGCACAGATAGCAACAACTGCAGCCTAGCAAGCAAAGCATAAGGTTGTCCTGTCTGCTGTGCTTTAATGCTTTACAGAATCATCTCTAGGCTAAATCCTATTCCTTATTTCCCCCGCTGGTCCTAATGCTACAAATGTGTATCACACTTTCTTCTTCACTCATATGACCAGATCCATTCAAATGGCTACAGATTTTACTCATTTTATTCCCCTTCATCGTGGCCCAAATCTCCACATACTTATTCTCAAACTGAAACACAAAGTAATCTATACACCAAAACTTTTTATCTCAAAAAACTATCCCACACACACCAGAGCAAAAACAGACTGCACAATTCCTTTTAAACCTTCAAAATAATAACAGTGAAGTATTTCTACTGTTGTGAAAAAATATGGTGTCAGTTTTACCTAGGTTATGGGTGTTTTTTTTGTTTTTGTTTTTTAAAAACCTTTCAAAATTATAATCTGCCCTAGCCACAAGCCGGATGTTGGGTTTTTTTCATATGCTACTCAGGACCAACACACCCAAAGGTCACACGAAATATCAGTGTCCGCTGATTTATTTTTTGAAAAAAATCAAGCTGGGAAGAGAGAAAAGTGTGGTTTTCTATGGAAGTTATTGCTTTACCAGGAAGGATGCAGGAGTTCTTGGTTAATCAGGCTGCTGAAAGGTTAATTATCTCTCAGAATACACATGGGGTGGGGAAGAAATCATTGCAAGGCACTGAGTTGCTAGGGAGTAAAGGTTTTAGGAACAAAAGGCAAACGGGTGCTTGCGGCAAGGAATCTCCATCCCTCTCTTTGCAAAGCATCACGTGCATCTGCAGCACAGTATTAGGGCTGGTTAATAACAAACCGTAGTGCTGGGCACCTGCTAGACTAATTGCAGCACAGCGTGTCTGAGTGCTGCACAGAGAGCATCTGGAGACAGAACCCAACTCAGTGCAGCGTTCCGAGAGCTGACAGAAAGAAGCATGCTCGCACGCTGGCTCCTGAGTGCCAGACCACTACTAAATCTTTGCTTCGGGCTGGGGAGTGCTGACCATTTTAACAAGAAGACAGAAGGAATAGCTGTCAGCTATGACTCCAGTGCTCCATTCCTCACTCTGAAGCCTGCTGAGGCCAGTGGAAAAACTCACCCCAGCTTTGAATCAGGCTGTCTGCCACTAATATGCTGCGTGGCCATGGCAACTCAGAATCGCTTGGGAGGTCACAACGCTGGGAAGAGCTTTGCATTTGCCTCACAAGCGCTCTGAGCAAGGTTCACTTCTGAACAGACCTGGCGCAAGGCCTGGGCAGTACTTGTGTCCCACAAAAGAAGGTCTGTACATGGGGAACTTGACCCACATCTCTTATCAGGACAATTGATGAATTAAACCTGCTTGTATTTTGTAGTTCTTCAGAAAATAAGCCTTTGCTTGGCCCTGCTGAAATCTACAACTCCCAGTGAGGATGAGGCATAGCAAAACTTGGGTTACTGGAACTCTAACCTAGTGCCCAGCCTGCCTAGAGGCCCCTCAGCCTCTCTTCCTGATACTTGAGACAGGAGGGAGAGTGACTGTTCCCTTTTGAGATACGCAGAACACCGGATAGTGTCCATTGCTCCTCCAGGATCCTTGCAAGAACCTTCCCCTATCTGGCTTTCTTTGCCACAGCCTCCACCCAGCAGCTCAGGTGTATGACCCAGCTCCAGCACACGGATCTGTCACGCAGGGTCCTCTGACAGAACTCCAGTGTCACAGACGCTAGAGAGCAAGAGCAGGTCTTACAGCAAACAGTCCTGCATGGGACAGTCCATCCATCTGACAGCTGCTGCTTCAGGTTGCTGGCAAATTCAGGCAGATGTGATAAAATCAAATATATTCACTCAACTTCTAGAAGCTTGACCAAAAGACATAAAAACCTACTTCACCAAAAGGAGAGAGCAGCTGATGACCAAACATAAATCACAGTTCTACCGAAGAAACCACTGGTGCCAGCACAGCGCATTTGAATTTTAATCAAGCCCCGTGTCTCAAAGTCAAAAGAAGATATTCAGTGGTGCATTGGAGAAGAGCCTTTAGGTGGTTTAAATTATTCTATCCAACCAATATTCTAATTGCTCTGTCTAACCTCTAGAGATCATCATTAGGTTTCTGGCTCACTGCCCCACTGCATGTGATAAAAGCATTTCAGGCTTACCAATGAGGTTTTCATCGCTCTCCATAGGAGGTCTGGGAAGACCGCTGGATTCTGCCTCAAGAACAATGCAGATTTCTTTGCTGGTAAGAATGGTAGGGAATAGAGTATACAACAGACTGTATGCACTGAAAGAGAAAGGATCTTAACATGACAGCATCAGTCATCCCACTTCGCATCACCTACATTCTAATGCACAAATACGTCTATAGGTGCAGCACAGCTCAAACGACAGTTTGCCATAATCCTCCAGTTTGGTTCACCCAAATAGTTTGATATCCATAGACTCTAAACAGAGACCCACTGCTCTCCAGTGAGGCTCCACATGTATTTATTAATTGCAGAAACAATGCAATATATTTTCAGCTTCCGAGATCTTGAAATTTATGGTAAAGTTCATGTGACACGAATCACATAGCCTGATCACCAAAAATCACCAAGCTCCACACAAATTTGAGTCTCATAGGTATATTCTTCTACTGGAATATAAATTTAATAATCACTTCATGGGTCATCAACTCTGTCATTATAAGCAAAGGCAGAAATACCATATAATCTATTTCCAAAACTAATCAAATGAGAACAGGTTAGAGAGCACAGATCAGCATACAATTTATTGACACTGAACTCATTTACACTGGCTAAGAATGCGGAAAAAGTATCATTGGTGTTTAGGATCTCTACACAAAAGGATTACAGAAATCCTTTGCTTTTAAATGAAGTCATTAACACTTTTCTACAGCAGGTTAATATTTCCACTTCATAGATGAGGACAGAGTCAAAGACTTTCCTAGAGTCATTATTAAGTCAGTGGCACAAAGGCAGCTGTTCCTTTAAGTTCTCATCCTGAGAAACAAACCCACAAGTCATATTTCTAGCCCAATCAAAAACAAAAAAAACTTAGCACTTAGAGAACAAATCCTAAGTAAACCACATATAAAAAAAATCTGGTCAAATTCACCAGAATGGGTAAATAGTACAATAAACTGGTAAGAAAAAGGTGTAAACAGTGAAGTTGTATAGCTTGTGCTGTTTTGGCTTTCAGTGGGTGTGCCAATTATGCATGCACATTTGCATGCTCAACTAGGTGTGTACAACAGGAACAACATACAAGCGCTTTGGGGCAAAAAAGATATCTTCCTATGTTTGTAGAATCCAGTACAAAACCTGAGTCAGAAGGTTAAGAGACACTCGGGCTGGGAGGAAAGTCTCTTCTGTTGTGCTTTTTCTTTCTTTTTTTTTTTTTTGTTTTGTTATATGCATCTGATTATACCTTCATAAATGCTCACAACTAACATAATACTTTCACCAGCACTGCATTTGTCTGAGCCCTCCTCATGCATTCATCAGGGTAAGTATTTCCGGCAGCTCTTTGCTTACTCCTCAGAAAACCATAATTCTTGTGCAGAAATATTAAAAACCAATTCTCCCCCCTTACTAATTTTACATTAGCTTTGCCCTGACTGCACTTCTAAGTGGAATGGTAATGATTTATAAGCGACTCTTGCTTTTGCAGAAGGAAATGGAACTTAGCACCTTTCAGCACCACGCTCTCTCTCCCCGACATACACATTTCTGCCCAGAAGTAAAAGCCCAAGCCTGCAAAGCGCCAGAACACGATCTTGTGAATAGGCCTGCCGGGTGACATCACTTATCATACCACTATGCTACCAGCCAATTGGGGAGGTTTCTCATACAGCTCTTAGTTCTCACCTAGCCAGGAAGCCTATAGGAAAAAGCTGCAGCGCTGGCAGAGGACTTGCTCTCTTGCTGATGCTCATCTGGCCACACCTCCTCCTCCCCACCTCCCACTCCAGTGTGCACACACATGCACATTCACACACAGAGAACACAGCAGAGGCAGAACAACCACGCATAGAAAAAAATCATTTCTGAGCACTGGGCTTTTGGCAATGATTTAGATAAGAACTTCTGGTTCTGAAGATTTATGGTTTTGTTCAGCAATCTCAGTGGAAGACGCTTCCTTTTCTAAGTCACTGACTATTTAAACTCACTGTTATGACACTGCGCTGCTAACAGTCTTTGTATTATTGTTCCAAATATACTAAAAGCAACTCATCTCCAGCCAGAGCTAGCCCAGTCGTGGCTGTAACCCTATGAAAAGACAGCAGAGGATTTAAAGTTAGGGCTACATTACAATTTTCCCTAGCTATCATCAACTGATTTAACTAGCCAAGAGCAAATTCCTATCACACAGAAGCAAAGCGCAACATCAGATCAGGGTAAGTTGCAGTCCTGCAAACTGAGGCTTGCAAGTGCATGCAGTGTTTCCAGCACAGAGACGCTTCATTGCAGCTGCCTTCTACCAGAAGAAATAGGAAATAGGCACACAGCATCATGCGATGAAGCAAGGTATTAAAACAATCAGTAGGAACCAGAACCCCAGGGATCTTGTCTGCCTGTCAGACAGTGCTCTCAAAGCAGCTGTAATTGTCAATTCTCACTCTAAAGCAAAAAAACTATTGGTACATCCATGTACACAACTCCGTGGTCTGCTGGAACTAGTACAGCCTACCCACGTGAGAGAAACAAACAGGATCTCTCTGTGAAATTCAAAGGGAGACTGTTAGGTTGTACTCTAGACACATAGATTTTAACCCAGGTAACTCAGCAGCACCAACAGATTTTTATGTCATGCTCACTGCAAAAATACATGAGTGCTGCTCAAACTCCAGATAGTCACACATATTACATGGCTTTACTTCTGTTGTTTGCAAAGATCAATCTGAAAAACCTAGTTTCAATATTCATCTTGTTCTCATTGACTCTGATATGAAAATTTGGTCCTACCTTACCAACATTAACAAAAAACATCTATTTTTCAAAAGCAGATTGCTGTAACTAGAACTGACTCGACAGCCCCAGGAAAAGGTACAATCTGTTCTTTCCCTGCTCTGGAGCAGCACAGGCAAGTGCCACACCAAATCCTGCCAGGTTGCCCGGCTGCAGTGTGGTCCTGGAAGGATGCCTCTGGAGGTCAGTTCTCGTGGCTGTTCTGCTACAATCCCAGTTACAGGTGGGGATTTTGGATCACGGACCTCTCCACATCTGAGCCAGAGCATGGAGCACCAGACAGACAACTGGTACTTTTGTCAGTGCCTGCTCGATTCACTTACCCTCTCACCAACAGCTATGCTAGTCTTTCTAAAACTTAAGTACTGCCAGCTATACCTTCTCCCCCATCTCATCTCCAACTACAAGCAAAACGGTCAGAAATAGTGACTTATTTCTGACAGTTCCATTCTGTGTGAAATCCGGAGGTGTAAGCAACTTCATTTTATCCAGCACTACTGGAAGTGAACACAGGTCATGGAGCATTTTTCAGGCCTTCAGGAGGACTTCTTGGGCAGAAAAGTCCACAAGATCATTCTAGGTTTGGAGTTGAAACCCAGTTTAGCTTACTTATTAAGCCCTTATCACCCTCTTACCCACAACCACGACAGACAGACTACTTTCTTTATAACCTACTCGGTTTGAGGTGACAGCAGGACAGTGTCTCTTGAACACACCCTTCTGGGCTCTACTAGATCCAATCACACAGATCAATAAAAAAATTAACAGTGCAAGATGTGAAGCCATGGAATACCTACAGATACCTACCTGAAAAAATTGTGGGTGTCATGGAACCAGAAAACACAACCAACGAGGCAATGTTTTGTCTCAGTAACTGAAATTCTTCATGGAACAGGTGGGTACTCAGAGACAGTGCTCCCTCACGTTACTTGAGGGGAAATGAGCAGCAGCATGAGAACACAAGCAAATGAAGGAAGCAGAAAGAGCAGTCAACAAACAAGACTGGGCAGACCACAGGAGTGCAATGAAGCAAGATGACAAACAGAAGCACCCAAGGAATAAACAAAGGGCTTTACAAGCAAATAATGGAAGAGCAGAAACAAGGTTTTCAATAAATAGCAAGCTGCAGGAGGAGGCATGCTGTACTCGCTGATGATCTGTCAGAACAGTCCCAGAAAAATTCCACTTCATGCAACCTGAAGGACAATCAAAGTGCTTGCTCCTGTTCACAAAAAATATCTGGAAGAACAATGCACCTTTTAGATTTTGCTCGGTCAGAAGCTCACATAACATTTTTGAAGTAAAGAAGGAACGTATCTTTTTGGTAAGGAGGGGTAAGAAATAAAATTTCTACAAGCTTGCAAATGTTATTATTTAACCATTAAAATTCTGCAAATTTTCACAGAAAGATGGAAGAAATTAAGTAAAGGATGGAATTTCCAAAAGGAAGTGTGATAAACGGAGCTACCAACTCCCAGATGAAGTTACCTACAAGTATATCCGTATTCCTCCCACAGGCTCCTGTGAAAATCCCTCTCCAGCGGGAGCAGTTATGATACGATCATTGTGCTGATGCCGTCACATTTTCATAAGTGAAGCCTTGCTCTGTTCAGGTACGTCGCGCTAGCAGGTTGGTAGGTCTCAGCTCAAATTTCACTGAAGATATTATTTTGCACACACAATTTTTCTGTTGGTCACAGATAAGTGACAGTCTCCCACCATGTATTTAGATGCGTGTTACAATACAGTAGTAGAAGGTTGTGAAATTTCCCAGAGAAAAGTTGTCTTAAAACACAGAGATTTGCATTAAAACACTTACTCATGAGACTAGACCACAGTCTGTACAGAGCATGCACCTGGGAGTCAAAGGCTCCTTCATCTAACACGGAAAGGCATGCAGGGACTCGATGGCTAGAATTTAAACCTCAGTCCCAAGTAAGGTACAACTTAAAGGCTGTAACAACTGAACCAACTGGGAGGTCCAGCACTCCATACACTGAAATCTTCGCAATATACGCAGCCTTCTATAACCTGAATTATACATCCTAGCTATAACAGAACCTAAACAGGTGTAAGACTCACTATCCTTCCCCTCCATCATATATACTAAAATAAGCACTTATGGGATATTTTGCCCTTAATTAATTTCTCTTTAGAGACCAAACTGCAAGTTGGTACCAATGCAAAAATAAAAATAAAAAAGTCTCTCTAACACTCTACAATCTTATAAAAGTGTTAGGGAACATAGAAAACGTGTTTCCATATTCCTCAATCTTCTGGCAACAGCTCAAAAAGTTAAGTTATGTTTACTTTCCTTAATGGAAAACCACCACTCGCTCTCCCCCTAATGTCAAGACTAATCATGCCTTAAGTACTGCAAGCACAAGTTTGGCTGAGTCAGCTGCGCTTAGCCAAGCTGACATACAGTGCAGGACACAAAGAGTTTTAGCTTTTTTTTTTTCATGTGGACATTTGGTATATGCTGAATGAGATTTTTCCAGGAGTATAAAAACAAAACTGTAATAATTTAGAAAGTGATGATGGAACTATGCAGCATAAAGAGTCCTAGCGTTTTATTTGGTTTTTAAGACCCAAGACACAAAGGAGTCCTCACATACAACTAAAGTACAAGGCAAAGCTCCTACAAACACTTGCACAGAGCCAGGATTTCATTTTCAGACAGAACTTTTAGATGTATACTCACACGTAAATGTATAAAGAACATTTTAATATTGAAGAACTTTTTCATAAAGCACAGAATTCAAAGTTAATTCTAATCTTTTCATATGCATACAGCTAATTATGAAAACGAACTGCAAGTAGGACTCAATATCGCATGTTGGTCTCGTATGAATAGCTAACTTTGCTAAATCCCTAGGCTCCCTGTAAAAAGGCAAGGTGGAAGGTAACTTTCCCAGAATGTAACATAAAACACACTTCTTGGTGCTGATTACAGAGTACCAAGACACTACACAGTTAACTTGTCCAGCTATATTTCACTTAGTTGAACAGATAAGTAATATCAATTTGCCGCTCATAATTAAACATGCAAGTAAGTCCCTTCTCTACAGTCCTTACTTGAACATTCTTGCACCAAAATGAAAGAAACTTGAAGGAAATAGTAAAACTAAGACAGTGCCCTGAAACTCCATCAAAATGTAATTTGTAACAGAAAAAAATCTTCATGCAAAGATACTACTGCTTTATGCAATATTATCTTGTATTTATTCTTTTGCAGAACACTGCATTACAACCAATCAAGTTTTGAAGTGCATGACGATTTTTTTTCCTCCAATACCTACTAAATGAGTCTTTATCTCACTTGGCTGCAGAGGAACAATCTGATAAAAAAAAGAAAAACAAAAACCACCACAAACCTGCTCTACAGAGTAGTGTCAAAGTAATTCAAAACTTCAAGCCCAAATTACACCAGAAGTTCATGACATCTAAGCTTTCTTAAAGTAGAATTTATAATTTTATAAATCTTGTTCCTCTGGAAAAAAAATGAACGAACTCATTTTCAAAGAATTCTGGATTTTTACATTAAAAACATGGGAAAAAAGCAACAGGTAACTAAAATTGGCAATAAGAGCATCAGAATTATGACATTTCACATTTATAACTAACAACCCCCCTTTTTTCCCTCCTCCAACGTGATACTCCTCAAAATAAACACTGCTTGAATCAAGAACATGGAGGCAGATTAATGACTAGGGCTGATGTCCCTTATTCTTTAATCTGCAAATTTAACAGAATTAGGAAACAGGAGAGAAATACAAGGAGTAGAGTTGACCAATTATACAACCAATTACCAATTCTGCTTTACATTTCATATGCCATTATTTTGCTTTAGAAGGTTTCCTTGACAAGGTGCTGGAGGGAGTGGCGCAAGTATACATTACTGACAATGGAAATATTTTTATTAAGCGCTTCAGTAAATGAAGCTGAGGAGCCCAAGTCACTCAAAAAAAAGAAAAACAAGCAACCTTTAAAAAAAAAAATCCAATCTATAAACAGCAGCTTCAATGTCATATAACCCAGAACACAAGTTTGATGAAACATTATACAAAGCAGTCCTGTTAAAAAAAAAAAAGGCGCAGCATGAAGTAATTTCAGACAACCAGTTTTGTGAGAGCTTTAATGGCACAAAATGTTTATAAGCTACAACTTATACATGTACTGTAAACTGTATATAATGTTACAAAGTGCTAACTAATTTATGAAGAATGCATAATCACTTTGGCTCAGTTAACTCCAATATTTCAATAAATGTCAATTAAAAAATTTGAGTTTCTACTAATCTTCAGCTTTCACTTTTTAAAACAGTAAGTAAATATGTATTTGCTGCAGTTAAGTTAGCCTGCTGCATTTTTAATGTGCGAGTTTATGCATTTTTTTCTTGATCTTATTTACAAATATTGTAGGCCAGTTTTCACTGTATGTAAGAAAAATGAAGCCTGCATTTTTTTTTCCAAAACTGTAAACAGGTATAAAGCTTTTTAAACAACATTTATCTTAACAAAACTTCAACTATCAATAGTTGAAACCCCTTCTCAAATTATACAATCTGTTTCTGGTCATTGTAAAACTCGAAGTTGTAGACTTTCATCCAAAGCTTATAGTAGGGTATCAATAAATACTGCATTGTATCATAGCGAGTGTTACAGTGATCATGTATCCATTCTTCAGCTGTAGTCTTTACAATTTTTACTTCACAGCTCCTTCAAATATTATAAACTATGTTGATACTCTAGCCACAAGCTTGCAGCATTAATTCTTCTTCAGAATATCTAATATGTATCTTTTAATTTACAAAGGGGTAATTTTTTTGTTGAAAGTAAGTTCTCCCTACTCAGTAAAAATCTATTTTTCCACTATTCCAATTTCCATACAAAACAAGGTGCTGTAATTAGAACTGAAAGTGTTTCAGCCTTTCCCCTGTCCGCCCAGTTTTTCAGGACTGTAAAATGATGTATTTGACACGATCTAAAACACCCTCACCACTTCCCCCTTCCCTCCCCCACCTTTGGGTGAAACCCAATATCCACACTTGAAACGAATATGCAGTTGTAGGCAACTCCAGTGCCACTAGCATTCACAACTACAAGAAGAAAGCAGATGTCTTCAACAGAATTGTCAGACTGCTCTTTCACCCTGAAAGCATTCTCTAACAGCATTCAGAAGTAGAGAATAAAAATAAATACAGTTTAGCAGTGGATTTATGCTTAGCTTTTTTACTTTCTGGGAGCTAAGCTCTTTTAAACCAAATCTCAATTGGGATTTAGCTTCTATGTATCAACTGTTTCAAGCAATCACTGCTATATCAAATATTCAACTTTATAAAATCTGATGCAAGCAAACAATCATAGGTAGCTGTTCTCTTCAAACTAGCTGACTATTTTCTTAACATTTCCTACAAGTCAGCCTACTAAAGTTTTTACTTAAATGAGATTTTGCTAGTCTTAAAATTAGCATTGGTTCCCTAAATACTTAGTATTAAAGTCTATACCATATTTTTTTTTATATATTCATATATATATAAAAAAAGAGTATTCTATCCTTCAGAGTCATGCTACATGTTCTGAAATCCAATAAAATCTATTTAAGGACATGAATGTCCCAATGCTTTGTAACAATTTGGTACTAAAGCTTCACATTTTGAAAAGAAGTGTCACTGAAGGAGGACAAGGCTTAATGTTCCCTAAGATAAAAGTTCAACAACATTAGTGAGAAGTCTATCTAACATGAGACGTCACGATTGACTTTCAGATTCCATGTATCCCCAAAGGAGATTGTACAGTAAACAATGAGAGAGGAATATTGAAAACTCATTCGCAGAAGACATTTCAGAGCTTTACAACTTCTGAATCTTTATGCACCTGCAAGATTGTCCCCCTTAAAGATAGGTCAAACGCTTTACCTTCTGAAACTGCCATATTATCATAATTGTAAATGGTTCCACAACAAACAGAATCATACCCTTTTATACAAGAGTCTAAATACACCTACAGCTGTTGGGTTTTTCCTTAATTTTAAACTACGTTTAAAAGGAAAAATTCACATTTAAATTTTCCCTTAAGAAAACAGGTAAGGAAAAGAAAAGCTTCTTCACATGCAAACAATGCAATTTTTTCTAATATCTTCTAGGCATCAGACAGGTTTCCTACAAGGAATAAGGAGCTGACTTCATAAAAAAGACAAGATTACAACAATTATCTAATATTAAAATATGCTGATGGATTTAGTTATCCTACTTCAAAATTTACGCAGTCTTTGCCTCCTGCAAATTAAATTGTGTTAGCCAATATAAGGGGGTCAAGTAAATTCCCCCCAAAGCTGATTTAAGTTATTTTTATTGCCAGTAATTTCTTAGTTTATTTCACAACCAGTTTGTTTTTCAAAAGCAAAATTCAATTTCACTCCAATCAATAATTTTCCTCGGAAGATACTTAATTTTATCACTATAATACAGTCAACATACCATGCACAACTGCAATTTAAGTCAGGTTGCACTAAGGAGGCAACAGCATCACTGATAACATTAAAACTTGCTGGTGGCATTTTGCATTGAGAGAAGCCCTTGCAACATATAGACAGTTGTAAACTCCGTTCAGCAACTCTGACGTGTCTTGCAGGCCAAGAGGCAAGGGAATGGGAGGAGAGAGGAAAAGAATGTGGATAGCGAAACACCTCAACAGAGTTCCAACACAATACTCAATTCCAGAGTTAGCAAAAACCTGGATATGTAAAGAAAGGGTGAAGTCAGGGTCATGCTTAAAATGGTCTCAAGTCAAATGTACTAAATGAGACAGAAACACCTTCACAGGTCACGTGGATTTCCAGGTTTTGCACTCCATCTTTCAATAAGTGCTGGCTGAAGGTGTGGTCAGTCGTTTCCCAATGTAGATGCTGAAATAAAAAGTATAAGGTATATCGTATTTCACAGAAATACTCCCTGTTTTTGACACAGTCCTCATGCACTTAGCTACTGTGATTTGTTTGTCAAGCTTGATGAGATTCTTCCAAGGACTTCACTTCTCGTTTTATAAAATTAGTCAGAGTGAGATTTTCAGACAAGCCTAGAAGGACTGATGTTATCAACATTCAGTAAAAGTGGGTTCCTTCCAATCCCAGCTCACTTGAAAACCCCAGTCCAAAAGCTTTTGCGTTGTTTGTAGACTACCTGACACAGGGGGCTCTTGAACAGCTGAACAACGCTCTCAGATTATTATGGTAAAATGAAGTACTGCCAATAAAGGGAAGGGGCGAGCTTTAAAACACCGTTCAGGATCTACACAAACACTGACCTCTACCAAATACATCCAGGTAACATCTAATTCGCCACAGAAAGGTACAATTTTGCAATGGTACAAACATTTTACAATACATTTTCATATATTCTATCCTGCTAATTTACTTGATAGTTTACAAAAGCTTAGAGACGCATGAACTACACCCCGGAAACAAATATAAAGCTAAATAAAAACATATTTTGAGTACATGCCTTTGCCCCCTTCACAGAAGAATATAAAACAGATAAACATAATGTTAATCTCTAAGCTTGCTTAAGTTCTATGTCAGATTACACAGGCACTGAAAACATTGCTGAGCAGAGTAGTAGCTGATCTCACAAGATACATCCAGTATTTCATGTATCTAAGTATTTAAACCTTTACTTTCAGTAATATCACAAAACTGCAGCATTAGACATTGGAAATTAGAGTATGTGCCATACACACAGAACTTCAGCATCAGTATTTGTACATCATGTTCTTGTAACAGTTAGTAAATGTTACAGCAGTTTTCCATCTATTCTATTCCTACTTTCCCTATATTATAACCTGAAGCATTTAACTAGAATGTGTGCATAATCAAATGGCACATGTTATAACTGCAAAGGTTATCTGCAAATTCATGATAATCTATGCATTTTCAATAAGAAACTTGATCTCTTCTACAAATAAAACATATTAATGACAGTATAATTGCTGCAAAGTTTTCCTGCATGTCAAGACAAGAAAAGCACCAAGTTTTCTTGAGCAAGGTGCAACAATACTCTAGTTATTCTAGACAAAGCCCTTTTCAGCAAGCACCTGACATTCAAGTAAAGTGGAAAAGCAAAGCCAGATGCAAAAGTTGAAGTGAAAATTAAGTTAATACTTACCCTAGTCCCAAAGCCAAAACATGAGATATGAACAGAGATGGAATGAAAACCTTAAGAAATTCTGCAGAGAAAATGCCACCTTTTTTCATCGCTCCACTTTTTCTCATACTTAAAGACACGGAACGTTTAGGATGTCTGAAATGAAATTCCCTGAAAGAAGAGGGGGAGGGAGAAAAAATTTCAATGTCATTTTTTTTTCTGTCCCCCTGTCCCCCCTTTTTTTTTGCACACAGATGCACAGATCTCTGTAGGAACTTTTTTTAAAAAAAAGTACAAAGAGCTAGAGATCAAAGCAAGAGATCCTTTACGCAGAGTAAAGGATCAAAGAGAATAATAGGAGGTATTGTGGAGAGACCACTTACACAGACAGTATAGAGACAAAGGGAGCAGTAGCTGAAGAGAGAGGTAGGTCCGAGAGAGGGAATTTCAGGATGTGATTTTTTAGCAAGAGCCTCATTTTTTGTTCCAAACAGAGATACAGAAGTCTGCCAGATATAGACAGCATCCTCTATTTTAATTAAAATGATTTGCATTCAAGGATCTCAACGTTTCCCCTTCCGTGGATGAACATTACATATTTTACATAGAAAGAAAAAAAGGTACAGAGAATTTATGACACTTGCTCAACACTATTTCATTCAATAAGCCAAAACTAAATCCCATGAATCCCAGCTCCATGTACCCAACTCTCCCAATAATTATAATTTTGTAACGAAACCTTGTAATTAACTTGCTGTGGATTTATATTACTTTCAGTAAAAAGTGATTCTGATGCTATTATGATCTTCAAACTTCACTGATTTGACTTTTCGTAGCCTCCCCAAAGAAAAAAATCTCTTTTTTTTTTTCCTAGGATGATCGTATTTGGACAGCCAGAGTAATTGCATGTAAGTGAGACTAATGATTCTTCTCTCCTTCACATAGAGGAATATTCATTAAAAAAAAGTTCAACTCACTTGGGAGGAATGTTTTCAGGCCTACTTGACCAGTCTGACACCCAGTCAGCACTTTTCTTCAAGACTTCCAACTCTTTCTCTCCTTCTACTGCTTCTTCTTCAGACTGAAAATATACATGGGACAAGCCTTATAACAGTCAATTAGCTCCTCCTTACGGTATTAAACTGAGAACAACAGTGGTAAAATGATAAGCACCAAATGGCGGCACTTGATAAACAAGTATTCTTGGACTACCAATTATTTGGAAGAGATCTTATTATGCTAAAAGGAGGACCTGCAGAGGCCAGGATATCACTAATTTTGTTATATCCAGGACCTCAACATCATAGGAAGTTGGTTTGTAGTTTTTTATTTTTATTTTTATTTGGGGGGGGGATCCCGATTGTAATAAACCATCACAATGCATTAAGCAGAGTTTTTACAAATGTGAAAAACTTTGATTTGATGGCATTCAATTTAAAGCACACAGAATGTAGATAAAGCATAGAAAGCCAAAAAAAAAAATGTTTCAAAAACAGTATTTGGAAGTTCTTTGAATGAGTTATTTAAATTTATATTACATGCAACTAGTGGCTTCTACTGGGTGCATCCCAGAAGCAGCAGGGAAAGGCAAGCACTCAGACTAACTGTCTTGACCCAAGGAGTTAACATTACATCGTTAGATACAAGAATTAGAAAAAAAAAAAAAAAAACAACTTAGTTAAAAAGACCAGAGAATGCCATTTCTCTGGCTAGCACAAGACAACTTTGGTACAAACTCCTCCTTAGAATTAAAACAATTCCCTGAGTGACCTTTAGTAAAATAAGATATACCTCTTAGATTGAAGTGGGAACCATCCCAAAAAACAGAAGTAACCAAATCCAACAAAATAGAGATGGCAGACCTAACCAACAACTTCATTCGGATAGTTCTGGCTCTCTGTAGGGTAGAAGTGCAACAGTCCTACTGGTTGGCCAGCTCTCAGACAAAATTAAATGCAAGGTTTCACTCATCCAGGACTGCTTTTTATTTATACTGCTGAAGGCAGCAAATTCCATTAAATTACCAAACTAAGAGTTCAGCATTAGTCTCCTCTCAGTTTGTATTATGAAGATTACTCACTATCATGTGAGCCAATTGATCCATACATCAATAAACTGAACACCCTGAAATCTTGTGCAGAAATATAAACATTTCAAAAGCCAAATCAGGTTTGATTTGAGCACAAGCAGAGTGGTAAACAATAACATCACTGCTACTGCCCAGGGCTTTTCTCAGCTTTAGAGATGAAGCCTTACTTTCCCCCCTCACTCCAAAGCTATTCATCTCTATAAGTCAGATTTCAATTAATACAGAATGTAAGCCTAAGCATAGCTTCCTATCCCTGCTTGGTTGTTAAAAATATTTTTTCTGGAATGTGTTTTAATAAGACTAGTAAACAACCATATCCAAATGACTGAAGAACACCTCCAAATTTTGAATATATAAGTTTTAAATAATTTGTTTGGTTGTACTGCATGTAACAGACAAGTTTACAATGTCAGAATGAAAAAAAGAATTCTAGAGAGCAGTAGTTTAATGCATTTCTTTAATATTATGTATTTTATATGTTAAAATAAAAGACCTTTTGAAAGGGCAGAGCAAGCTCTGTCACACAAATACTCCTAATACTGACCTATAAAAAAGTATGATCTATATACAATACCTACAACTTTGAAGTATTTTTAAAAGTTAATTATTTTAAAAGTTAATGAAGAAAATACCTGAGAACTACTGTCTTTACTTGTGTGCATTTCCACATCAAACGTTATCTGTCCATCTTCTTGAGGTGAAGGGCTAAAGAAAAATTGATTTCATTATGTCACTTTTGTCACACTACACTGTCAGCTAAAGAATGATTACCGTAAATAGCATTTCAGTTGAATCATTTCCACATGCACTTCTGTACACTATTCAGATGAGTAACAGACTACACTACCCTGCATGTCACAATCACCAGAATAAGAAAGTCTTCCAAAAGTCCTTATCTTTACCATTTTTTTCTTATTAACCTGTCTCCAAGGGTTGAGGCGCCTTCCACGGAAGCAAAGAGAAACATTGCCCAAAACTTCAACAGGTACACAAAAAATGTAGATCCGTTCCTTGCTTTAGATAACACTACCAGTATTGTGAATTATACCTCTTTTTGTATCATTACAAGCTGAAACATCACACATCAAAATACCTTTTAATGCTTGGCAAGAAGATATTCTGCTTGTTAGCAGACATTCTGCTTGTTAGCCTCACTTGGAATATCAAAAAGTTGGTAGTCTATTCAAAAGAAATTAATCAGCCATTGCATCTCAACCAAGGAAACAGTAGAGAATTTAAGTTAGAAACAATGCAAAATACTGTACGATGCAGCAATGCAGGTCTCTCATTAAAATTCTTAAGGGCATCTTTTTAACTTGACTTAAGTTTTCATTAAAAGAGTGTACGTTAGAAATAACCAAAAAGAACCCAGAACCTCATAGTTGAGAGGAACTTCCTGTTTAGAACTTTTAGAAAAAAAAATGCGAAATATCAAAGTATCTCCCCTTCCTTGTATGTTACTTCAACTACCAAAAGGGGAAAAGAATTACCTAAAAGTAAACAACTGGGAAATTAAGTAAAAGAATGCAATCCCTCTTCATTCACTTAAAATGCAGGTAATGGGAAAAAGCCCTTAAGCTAGTAAGAGGAAAAAGTAGAAAAATCATCATCTAGCAAACATTCCTGGTTGGACTGAAAACTACTGGCATCTAGTTGTAACAAATTGTTTATTTTCTATTAAAATAACCATTGTATTTGAAATACTTGTATGGCTTTTTTTCAAGGCTTTTCTACTACAGTCAATAATTAAATCAGGCCTAACAAACTTCAAATAGCTTTTATTTCTGATCAACCACTTATATAAGCTGCACACTAGACATGACAGTTAGACAGCAGTCATTCAGCAAATCCAAAGGAGGCATAAGCAGACGGACACCTAAAATTATATATAGAAACCGCTCATGGATCTCCATAACTGGCCCAAAACCTTCAAGAGAAAGGTATAATGAACAAATAAGAATATCTTAATGCTCACGTGTGCCTCACGGGATTATATTGTTATGTAAAAATATTTTGCCTTCACAGGAAAAACTGCAGAATATTAAAAGCAAGGAGTACAAAACCCAAGAATCTTTCTTTCTGCCAAGTCCAGTGATACATTTCATTATGTTTGGCTAAATATAAAGCACGTATACATTACATGAGTACTAATGTGCCAGTAAAATTAATATATTTCATATCATCTATGGTTTATGACAATGTGAAATTTAACTGTAGCGTTGACGTGACTTTCCTGCTCCTGGATTCCTTATGTTTCTGTAAGGATGACTTATGTTTCAAGTCAAATGACTGATTTGATGGTCAAAAGCAAGCAAGTATTCCAAATGCTGAAGCATGACAAACTTTAGCTAGAGAAAAAGCTTCACCCCTCATTTAACAGCTACAGCATAAAAACTGCAATAAAAAGTATGCATGATGGCAAACATTTCTTTACCTGTCACAGTGGGAACTACCTCTTGAACTGCTCTGTCCTGATTCATGCTGGGCGTCCAGAAGAATTTTTTCCATGTCTCCATTATGGATGGAGGATGATGAAGGGACATGTTCCAGACCTCCATTTTTCCCGTTGCCATTATCATTGCTGTTGCCGTTGCCATTCATCTGTAACTCCACCCAGGAACCTGTTGGGCCAGCCAGACATCATTTCATTAAAAGCAGTGAAACTAAAACCCATCTTAAGTTTATCAATTACACACAGAAAAAAACACGAACATGGTGAATTCAGATAACATACACTGCTGCTGGGAAAAAGCTCGTAAACACGTCCGGAAGACAAGGGTGACGTGTTCCTGCTTCACGAAAAAACACCCCTAAAATGTTATGTTGCTACTTACCTCTAGAGCTAGTCACATTGTGTCACCCCTCTCCTCAACTATTAGTACTTTAACAGGCCACATTTCTCTCTATAGTTTGAAGCTTCAATTATCTATGTATCACTCAATTACAATAATCACTCAGCTTCCCTGTTCTACATTCCTTTTTCAAACAAAATTTTCATCCCCTAGCCTTTCTTCTATACAATTCCCCCATCTGCAATTTTATACTTCTTTCTTCCCTCCACTTCCAAAGGCCCTGATCTCCAAACGAGCCCAATTTATTTGTATAAAAATTATATCATATAAAAAAATCACACACACACAAATATATCTATATATATGAATAATCAAAAAAAATCAGGCCTCATTCTACTTTCTCCCTTTCAATTCCATCTGCCACCTATCCTATCCTACTATAACCTTCAGAAATGGGTCATACCACAACTCCACCTATCAGAAGCTTAGGCACAGCTCAAGTACCATGCTAACATAAATTTTGTTGCTGTTAGATTAAAAGATTTCACTGCCAATAAGACAAAATAAAGAACTGAATAATGAGGGAAAAGCAGAACCTTCACACATACTAACAGTTAATAATTTCCATGCCATCAGTTCATCTTTTTTTTTCCCCCCTCTCTCTTCTTTTCCCCTCCTTTCCTTAGCCAGGAAAGACTATATAGCCTACCTATTCAACAAGTTGAGATTTAGATTTTTGTGTGTGTGTGTGTGTGTGTGTGTGTGTAACTATGGAATATCCATGTGTGCACTGAGATTTGACAAAAGAGCAAGAGTCTATCATAAGTGATAAAAGCATCTGCTAAAACAATTCACATACTCTGTACTTAAGGCTGAGGATTTTTTTTTTTTTTTNAATGTCCTTACATTTATTTCACAGGCTGGCTGAGGCTGGAGGCACCTTTGGTCCCTTTGGCCCAAGTCCAGCAGGGCCACCCAGAGCAGGGCGCCCAGGACCACGTCTAGGCAGCTTCTGAAGATCTCCAAGGAGACCCAACAGCCTCTCTGGGCAGCCTGTGCCAGGGCCCTGTCACCCACACAGCACAGAAGTGCTTCCTGGTGTTTAAACTGAACCTCCTGTGCTCCAATTTGCAATTTAATGTGCGGATAAGCTAAATGAAAAACAGTAGTTACCAGTGCCTTCAGAAGTGACATGTTTCAATTCATATTATTTGGAAATATTCTTAAGTCATACCTATACCATTTAATATCCTGAGGGCTAAAGATGAAATAGACCTCCACCCTTCTATCTGTTCCAAATATTTAAATACATTCCCTATCCGACTGCAGTTCCAACCTTCTCATTAAGATATATAACAAGAATCATTTGACCGTACAACCACTTTATTTATCAGAGCATACCGATTGCCTGAAACAGCTGACAACCGACAGATTTCCTTTTGTTTTGAAGTTACTGCTTCAATTACTATATTTTACACAGCATTTATCTGTGTTATAAAATTCTATCAGTTAGCTATGTTTTAAGGCTCCATGTGGGAAAATATTTGCAGTTAGGACCTTATGACTTTTCATCATACAACTTTGTTAGGGAAACTATAAGGTCTTTAAACATTGTTTTTGCTAAACAGTGTTCAATCACAATGTTAATGACTCTTTTAAGTAACTTCGCATTTGATGCACCCACCATTTGAAATATCTCATCAAAAAAGTGAGCCATGAACACAATGAACTACTTGAAACATCATCAGAACATAATGAAACACGTACTAGTAATTCCATCATCTTAAAAGTTTCTACGCCCTCTCAAAAAGGTCACAGCAGCTTCCTCAACATAAATGCTGTTTCTGTTCAAGACTGTATAGCATATGGAGTGTAAATAATGCTTTCAAGTTAGAAGACCATCATTACAGAGGGGAAAAGCATACTGTTTTCAGTACAACATTATTTCCCATTATCAATCAGATAATGACTTCACACGTGTATATTATATCACGACTCCTGCATACTTTAATTTACACTGTCTGAAGGCGAACACTTTCAGCTGCTTTTAGTTTTGATGCCCTTACTACTGAGGTAAAAATATTCAAGAAAAAGAAAGCCTAAAGATATGAATACAATAGCTGAAACTACTTTTTAAAAATTACTTGCAAAGGTTCTAAATTTCAAAAGCAAATTCTGGATTTCTGAACTGCACCTTTAAGTGCCTCCACTTGTTTTTATAGAAAAATTTTGGCTCTGGGAACTGTACCAGTGACACAGGACAGAGTGTACGTCCTAACGAGTTCACCTATTTTCAACTTGATTTTGTGAAGCTGAAACAGAGTTCATCCTTAGTATCAATTGTTAACAACGCCACTATGCTGATGACCATGGAAGCATCATATTCTGCAGAGTCCTGGTGGTTTATAGTGTGGTTTCCCCAAGCTGTATTCACAAACAAGGAATTTAGGGTGTGCACAGAGCTGGCACACAATCACACGAGGTATACCAACTCTGTACTAGATACTGGGCTTTCCAGATAATTGTTAGCTGGGAAAAGGCAGCCTTTGCTTCGACTAATCATCACGCAACAGAGTTTTATTTCAGATTTATGATGATTGCTGATGTCTAAGTTTCAAATTCAAATCATTTTAAGAACTACATCCGGAACATAGATTTGCGTTGTAGCAACAGCTCTGCAGCAAGAGGCAACACCTGCAGAAAAGCACATGGCAACTGCAGGTGGAAGACGGGCCAGAAAGCTAAATGTTCCCCTGCAACCATTTCGGAGTAGAGAGCATCCGTTGAGAATCCTAATGCTCAAGAATGGCAAAGACATGTATTACTGAAAGAACAGCAGAGTGACAAAACGTGAAGAGAACAGAGGACAAATGTGCAAGGAGAGTACTTGTAACACTAACCACGGGCAAACGAAAGCCCAGGGGAAGATGATCAGAACTTGCTGCTGCAGTACACAGCTACCAAGCAGGCCTTCACAGCACTTAAGAGTAATGAAGATTTTATTTGTACATGAAGTTTATTCTGGACCAACAAAATTTGCCATTTATCTAATACACGTTGTGGCCATACTGGGAAGAACAGTCAAATTAACTGTGAGTAAAGAGTCCCAACAAGTCGAGCAGTACTTTACATGACAAGCAGCACGTTCTCCATCTGACCTCACTTTTAATGAGTCAAAATACACTTAAGGAAGCCTAATCTGACATCGAGTTAAAACTTGCTATGTTCTCCCACTGGGAATCACAAACAGTTTGTGAGGGAGCCAGCGAGCCCAAGAAGTTTCACAGACCCCATTGAGAAGGATCAGGACCTCCGAAGCACGAGAAAACACTTCAGAGTAAGCCGCCCAAGTAATACGGAGAGCTTCTTGCCCCAACGTTTCTTCTAATCTAAGTTAGTTATGTTAATCACCCACATGAGAACGCTTAATTCTACCATATTTCCAGCTTGACAGTAAAATGGGATATGTGGTAGAATTAAGCGTTCTCATGTGGGTGTTTAATGCAACTTCCTTAGTTTACTTTCTCCTCCCTTCCCAAATCATGTAACACACACTTTGGGAAAGAAAAAATCCCAAACCTGTTTATATGAATGGTATTTTTCTCCAAAATTATTCGAATTTCGGTCATGGTCTAATGTTAATTATTTCATTATGAATTGATATATACTGAATGATTTTTTTGTAGTTAGTTATAAATTAAAGAAATTAACCATTTTACATGCTTACTATTTTTCCTATTAGGGATTTTAAAGAAGTTTAAAAGGTATTTGTGAAAAAGTGAAAGATTTTTCCTAAATTTAGTGAGAAACAGTATTCAGATCATCTAAGTAATAGAAAAAAAACAACTAAATACTAACTTTCGCTAGAAATTTAAACAACAAAATTATTTCTATTAGCCTTTTAACACCAAGTCTTTGGTTAACATAAAAATTGTGCAAGCCATCTATTCCATTTCTTAAGGAGTTACCATACACACCCAGAACATCTCTTGACTTTTTTTCTGGCAGATCTCTAAGAACTACGATGACATTTTTCTTGCCCAAGTAAGAAAAAAAACATTTAAAATAAGTTTAGAACTTTGCACACTAACGTCACTTTGCGACTGCTTTTCTGAGAGTCTCAGGAAGATTTTCTTACTAAAACACAAATAATGTCAGAAATCGGCTACCCATTTAAACTGTCTCTTTTTATTAAGTTCCATTTGTCTAGCTAATTTGGCAAGACCCTAATGAAGTCCGTGGGTTTCCACACATGTGCAGGACTCCTCCCATACAGACAAATCCAGGACCAGTATTTAACCAGGTCTTATACAGTAGCATTAAATTAGTTGATAGGCAAGTCCTCCTAAATCCTGTTGCAAAACTGAAGCATCAATAGGCTGTCATCTGGCATGCAGCCATCCTGCACACACAGGTTTCTATTAAATAGAGAAATCCAACTGCTTTTGGAAAAAAAAAAATCATAACTGTGAGCTTACAACTTCAAGCTCTTCCAAAACTGGTGGCCTTTCTAAGCAAGAGTAGCTAAAAGCGCAGGGGAAGGGGGTGCCATTTTGTTTACGCAGTCTGAGATTCACTTGGGGGTGGAGAGGAAGGACTATATTAAAATAGATATGATAGAAAAAAGATATGATTAAAAGTATATAAATGTTGTGTATATGTATTTATATACTTCTATGTGTTTCACTTTTTATAAAAATATGTTTTAAAAGTATTTTCTACATATGTATGTCAATCTGAATAAACTAAGAAATACTACTTCTACAATGAAGTACACCATTAACAAAAAAGAAAGCCGTTCAGATTCCCATAACGGTAATTATTAAACAAGTTTTCCATGACAGAGGTGGATGAGTTCCTGCCTAAGGTGGGATTTCTTTTTTGTCAATATGTAACAGAGCTTTATAATAATAAGATGTAGGAAGCATCTAGGATTTCCAAAGCATGCAAGTTTTTTTTTTTTTTTGGTGAACCCAAAGCATAGATTCAGTTACCATTTTAATTCCCAGGTCTTCTGCCCTTCAATTCAAGTGCTACGAGATCATTGAATGAAAGGCCTTAAACATGCACAGATGACATACAGAACAAAATGAATAAGTGTCTAAGCTCATTAGTCTGAAAAGGGTCACTGCAAAGCTTATATAATGGCAGAAAATATACCTATAACACCACAGCATTGTGGAGTGGCTGAACATCTGAAAGCAGCACTAAGCCCACATGGAGCCGATCGGTAGCATTTGTTTTGTTCACCGAGCACAGACTATCAAATATTTCCTCTCATACCTTGTGTTCACCACCTTCAGTAATCACATTGATTTTGCTAAGCCTTTATGCGCTGACCCAGCAATAAGATCTACGTGGGCAGATCCAGCAGAGGCTTACAGTGCACTCCTCTCTTGTTGCTCCTATCTTACAGCAGATTAACATGTCCCACAGAGTAAGTTAAAGTACTAACCAAAACCAAAATGGAAATATCAAAATACAGAAGCAAAGATGGCAATTTATAAACTAAGCATAAAAGCATCAAGTTAGGCACTAGGCATGCCGCAAATTAAGACAACATAATTGCTATTTAACTATGCCAACCGCCCTGAATAATTTGCTAAAAATACCTATTTTGCTCAGGTGAGCATATTGTTGTAAACTGCAATCATTATCACAAGGTGTAACACTACCGTAACACAATAGCAGCCTTATGAAATGGGCATAGTTTGTTCTTTAATACAATTCCCACTGAGTTACAAGAGACCGACCAACCAACCAATGTATTTCGTTGTCAGTTTAACTTCATTGTAAACCACGAAGGCAACGGTTAATCATTCGTGCAATTTCTTCACCTCTTCAACTGGAGTATCCTTAATAATTACAAGCAAATTAAAAGACCCATTGAAGGCACCGTTTCAAACGTGCGAAAAGCATCTGCCAAGTACCGGAGCCTACATAAAAACCATGGATGTGCCCTCCTAGTGTTATGCTGGGAACAAAAGGATGCAGCAGAGCAGCTGACATAGATGCCGGATATAGAGGAAAATAGCTCACGTCAGTGCTATTGACTCAGCCACCAAATAAACTCATTCCCACAGTCACGCTCCTCCCCCTACCCTGCTGTATCCCCATCTTAGCTCTTAATGCCAGCCACTGAATAAACTCGGTTTAACCACAACACAAACCTGCTCCTGCTCTCCTCAGCTCGCACCGAGCCACGGCGCCAGCTCGTTCCTCCGTGGCCGATTCACCTCAGCCCCGCCGGCTGCCGCCTCAGCCGCCGGCACTCCCGGGCCGAGCCGCCCGGCCCTTCTGCAGCCCGGGCACCGAAACGCACCGGCCGCTGCCCTGCCCGTGCCGACACCGGTACCCCAAGCGCTCCCCCCGTTCCTGGCACCCAGCTCCCTCTGCCTTCCCAGCCTCAAAGCCAGGCCTCCCATTACCCCGGCCCCTTCCTCACCGCCGCTTCCCCTCAGGTGGCAGCCCCCCCCTCCCCTTTCCCGCCTCTTCCCCTCAGGCGGCAGCACCCCCCC
>VXAA01002388.1:111867-157615 GCA_013399115.1 Anseranas semipalmata
GGCGGGAAGAGCGGGCTGTGAGGGGAGGGCCCCGGAGCCGCGGCCCCCTCACGGGGCACGGGCGCTGGAAGGGCCGGGAGCCCAGGGGCCGTTGCGGGCTGGCCTGGGTCGTGTTCTGCTTCCAGAGAGGACAGCACCAGCATTCACGGCTCAGCGCCGCCAGCCCATATCGCAGTACCCATCTGGGCTCCAGCTCGGATGTGTTTCCTCACGAAAGATTGCAGCACGTCCTCCTCCCCCGAGCACAGCAGATGTGAGGTAACCTGTCAAACCTGCACGGCACAAGTGTATGCGTCTCCAAAAACTTCCTTCCCTTCTCATCCATGTTGCTTTTACCTCAAATTAAAGCCGAGTAAACTAGTAGGCTCCCTGAATGAAATAACCATTTTTAAGACTAAAAGTAATATCCATCTGAAATGATAGTGTTCAACAGCCAAATAAACCTCCCTTCTAAGATGTAGCGTTAGTCAACAAAGTGCACGACAGTTTTCTTAAATGTAGCTAAGAAAAGGCAGCTAAGATAGAGAAGGTGTCACCTGTATAACAAAACTGGACTTGTTTTTAACTGGGACTCACAGAAATACACCTATAAGAAGTGAAATTATTAATTAGTGTGTGTGCCACAGCTTCCTTTCAATATGAAGATGAAGAGAGACAACCTCAGGCTATTTGTGCACCTACTGCTGTACGGAGAGTGGGAATCACACTGAATTTCCATGGAAAAGACTTAAAAATGCAATGAAATACAGATGCAAACATTACCTTATCCTGCTGAGGTTTCTTCCGTCATACCAGAGTAGCTTCTATACCATTTATGTATTCTAAGTAGCTTCCATGAAATGATTATATATAGAAAGAAAGGTTATACATCACTTAATTTCCAAGATAACAGTCAAAATTATCTTGAAAATCAAGCATGTCAATTTCTCAGGGCAGAGTGAGTTTTCATTGGTATTTTTTATTGAAGTTGGCAGAACCTTTACTAGGATTCTTCTGTTTCTAATCTCCTTTGTCATTGACATCCTCTTGCAAAAAGATCCAATGAGACTAATGTCATGATTTAATTTGCCTTCACTTCTCAGGAAGTCAGTTTTACTAACTTCATTCCATTTGACATCACTTAAACTTCAAGGTATGTTTTGAGGCCGAGAATTTTTTTGGTGTAACTCTGTAACCAGTCCCGTCCCACACAAATATATGCAGGCATTTCACTTCCAGACAGCATTAAAGGAGCCCTTCATATCACAAACCCCTCCCACCAGCAGCCATACGAATATAAATTGGGGGGGGTGAGGGGATGTCACTGTTTTGTTGTTGTTGTTGTTTTGTTTTTGTTTTAACTTTACCTGCAGTAGGAGTTCAGTATCACTAACGCCATCAGGCTGAAATTAAGCCACACAGACCCGTTTCTGTTAATGTTTTCTTTTATATCGCCATTACACATGCAAAAAAAAACACTCATGTCAGAACTTTTTCAAGCTACAAACCACATGTACAACTGTCAGTTATCCCATACTAGATTATCATTAGCAGATTTTTTTTCCATCTTCTTTTCATCTATGCTATGTTGACAAGTGTCCAAATACTGACATGGACATTTGAAATCCACCTTAGGTAACGCTGACTTTTCTTACAAAATTGACTTTTGACTGTGTACGCTTCCTGACTGTAGCAAATGCCTGATCTTGTGGAAAATCTGGATGCCCCTTGGATATCACTGGAACAGAATTATCTGTATGTAGTGAGAAGGTGGCAGTAATTTAGATAATTTAATAAAACATCTGTTTACAGGTAGAATGGCCACAGATGCATTCTAGATTGAAACGGAACAATGAGCTACTTAGGATTCTGAATAGAAAACCTGCCGAGGGAGCCTTATCCTACTTTGCAATTCTAACAATCACAGGCTAGCATCATGCGTATTTGTCATCTCCATCATTCAGGAAGCATTTGCCATAACACTTGTGGCATGAATATTTATCAGCAAAGTGGGACTATTAAAATTTCTGAGTCAGAAATAAATTAATCAAGATTATAGAGTGAGTCAATGCAGAGCCAGAAATAGCATTCAGAAGTCCTGACTTTCAGCCCTGTTCTCTAACCACTACACAGGTTCCTTAAGGCAGTTGAATGATGTAATTAATGTTTGTAAAGTGATTTGAGTCCTTGTATGGAAAATGCTATGACAATAGCTAGGTTGGAGGGACAGAAAGCCACATGATAATAGAAGAGAAACAATGGCTGTAAACTCTTGGGAAAGGCCTTTTGTACCAAAGCAAAAAAAAAAGGTTTTTCTTACAGAAAGCCTTTAATTCGGTTTGAGTCAAAAGTGTAACAAGCCATGTGATTTATCTCTACGAGCTGAGCCAAGCTAATCGCACAGTTTTATGGCTGTGGCTCCAAGGTGTTCTACCTTTTTGAAGCAGTTTAAGGGAAGAATGATCTAAAAAGTTAAACACACAGCAACCGTTTTTATTTTCTTCATTTAGTACTTCTGTACCCCAAACCTGAAAAAATGTTACCCTGAGGGTAAGATGGATGCTACCCCTCAGTGTGAATATCCTGGGTATCAAAAACCTAAATTCTTCTTTACTTCTGTTCTTTGATCCTAGGGCTTACAGTTAGACAGCAAGTTTTTAACAGCAAGGATGGCGTCCAGCTGTCAGGCATCACACTAGTAGACAGCGGGCAAACACAAAGGCAGTCTTTGTCCTGCGCACCTAGGCAGTTTTCTTTATGCTGGAGGTAGTGATGATATGTACTGGAAATGCTTTCCAGATATTTTATATTTAGCAATGACTGATCAAACATACAATGCTTGGAGACAACTGATGATTCCAAAAAAAAAAAAAAAAAAGATTGCTATGGATAGTCACAACATCTAACCTTGCTCCCTTGCATTTTTGAAACATCCACCTCCCTTTGGTAACATTTTGCCTCCTAGTGGAGGGCACCAATACAGAAAAACCTGCATCAAAAGCAGTGCTTTTTCTTGTGACGGAAAAATAGATGAATTGTTTGCAAAACATTGAGATTGTTAGAATTCAAAGGCAGGTTGTGTAGAAAATCCAGGCTGTTTCTTGGTTCTGAGCTGTACCACACTAGAAGGAAATGCTTGCTGTTTCTATTCCAACCACTGCTATGACTTTCTTCTACCACTCCTTTCTCTACAAGCCCAAACCTTTCAGTACCAGGTTAAATAAGGTATTTGCTACAAGCAGACAATACAAATCATTCAAGACACCGATAGTCATTACACAGCAACCTCATTTCCAGCACACCTCTCCCTACCCCAATTCAACCCACCAATACACCAATTTACAACAGCTAATTATGTGGGAAAGGGCAAAAAGGAAACATCTAGTACCCAGAGGTGTATAGTGGGAATGCCAGAGATGAAGAAATGAGGAGATGAAATCCAGTGCACAGGAAATTACTCTTCCTAGTTATGTCACACCTAAGACCACCCAATTCCAGAGCAGTCAACAACAGCAAGAAAATAATTGGTGTTCCATCATCCAGCAGCCTTTCCAGTAGGGGAAAAGTACTAGTTTCTGCTCATCAGCACTCTTTGCTTTTCCAAGTTAGGCTGAGAGTAACAGAATATATATATTTAAAAACACTGGAGTGGAAGTTACAGTCCTGCCTCAACAGAGCAATGAGCAAGAGAAGGTAGGATGTTGCCACATATTCAGTATGTTTTAAAGGCATTAGCCACTTCTCAGCAGAAAAAAGGAACCTCAGCCCTGTGCCACTCAGATAACCAACTTAGGCTGCACATTAATTGTTGACAGTATCACTGTGGGCTGAAGCACAGCTGTTTTTTTTGCAGATACAAACCACCTAAGTGGCAGTTGTTTGCATTGAGGTAGCATCACTAGCTTCAAGTGGGACACCGGGAATGGGAACAGAACTCCTTTTCTGCATTTGGTCCAGTATTGAACGACTGAGAACTGAAAAAAAGTGCACTGGTTTCACTGGGAGAAACCACTAGAATGGAGCAGCTGCTTTTCTGTAGCTGTACATGTTGGAGGAGGGCAGAATTACCCTACCACCCACCCACCCCACCTGGCAAACTCTCTAGGCTAAGGCCCAGCAGTAACAGGGAAGCTAGTAAAATGGGGTACTGTTCGGTGAGTGGTAGAGAAGAGATGAATAATTTCAAAAATGCCTGTAAATAGAGAAAAGGAAGGGGAAGGGAAGGAAGATAAAAAGCAACCTGACAAAATATATTCTATGCATACTTTTATTAATAAAATATAAGATTTACAGCATATGTCAATGGACAGTGTGTTTAGAGAATTATCTAGTTGGATAGTATGACACCAAATCAGTAGCTGGTTTTGTTGAGGATAGATGAAACCTCAGGTGACATGCCAGGGATCACAGCTACTGATAAAACAAAAATCTTTCCCAAGACTAGCTTTAAAAATCCTGAAACCCAACATGCACAGCTGAGGTCCAAGAGGCAGTTTTGCTTGAATGTAGTATTGCTAGAAGGCTGCACTTCGATCTACGTGACATCTACCTGTTCAGTTCTGCGTCTTCTTTGCGTCCTCACTTCTGTCTGTGCTAAGCAGCTTTTCATGTATTCAGTGCATCACTCAGGATATACAGATACACATGTAAGAGCAGCAGTCTCGCTACCACAAACCTCAGTCTTCCCAAAATAGCAGTTAAACCTATGCCCTTTTTTTGCAAAAACGGAGATGAATTTTTACCAGCTCTGATGCTAAAGTAGTGTCTAATTACCTCTTTGCCCTTGTGATAAGGTAATGAATAAACCTTGGCCCTGACCCTGTAAAACACCTCTGCATGATGAACATTACTCAACAAGTTGTTTCCTTAACTGTTAACAAGTATAATGATTTGAGTAAAATTAGAAAATTAGTCACGTGCTTTGTAAATAGGAGTAGGGCCTGCTAGTTTATTCACCCATTGGATAACAGCTGCTGTCTGTCCCTGGGGGAGTGGGTTTTTTTTTGTTGTTGTTTGTTTGTTTGTTTTTACACAAGGCTAACAGGTGAAAAATGGTAAAATCCTTACAAAGGCTCATGGTCAGGCATGCATGTTACAAGACAAATACTGTATTTAAGAGAACCAGATCTAATATTATAATCTTTACAGTTTCAAACCACTGCACAAGGACTTAAAGAAATTAAAGTATGGTTGCAAGAGTAGTCTTGTTAACAATCTCTAACCCAGCCATAATTTTACAGCAGAAACAGTATCTTAATTGATCAAATAATAGAGGCATTATAATAGCTATCTATAACTCAGCCACAGAAATAATTTAAATGTAGGTAACTGAAAAGTGAAAATCCTCCCAGTCAAGGTAAGTTCACTATGACTTTCAACTTCATTCTGAACATTTCCTTGAAGGAAGAGTAAACCTAAAAACACAATTAGCAAAAATATCTGGAGGTAAAAACTCATGAGCCTTATACAGCATCAGTTCATCTTTGGATAAGCCTTATTTGCTGAAGAGTTTAAATCTCTCAAATAGCTATGAACATTTATTTCATGCAGCTTCTGTACTCCACATATTTTCTGATCATTGCACCATTTAACGTTTCTGTAAGTGCAATAACTTTGCAAAGCCAAAAGCCAGAAACACTTGCATGGTAAAACTACATTTCCACTCAGTTACCGATAGCAATAAAATACAGGAAAATAGAGCATCTCAGAATGCAGTGTAGTAGTTATCTATGTAATCACTCGATATTTTGAACTACATAACATCATACTGCTAGACAAGAATTCAAACAACTTGTTAAAAAGCCACAGGGGACTTTGTACTCTAAACAAGGCATTAAAGGTATTGTATCCTAAAACAAGGCATTAAAGAAACCAGGATGAAACTAAACATGAAAAAGCGAGTCCCATAACATAGATTTTAAACCTGCAACTTTTATTCCCGTTCCAACGTAAGCAATAGTTTTAAGAAAAAAGAGCCTTTAAGGATACTGGAACAGTACCTGACCTGTTCAGATTATGGCAAAATCTGACAGCAGTTCATAATTTTGAAATGCAAGTGGTCAACATATACTAAGGCTGGTATTATTGTCATTCATCAATGAATGCGGATACTTGTGAAATCCCTCCCTCTCTTCATTCCCATGAAAAATAATTAATACTGGTTAAAATCATTACAAAAAACATCATTTTATTTTCATGCATCTAAGGTAAAACACAGAGTATTTGTATAAAGAGGTAGATTAAAAAAAGAAAACAGATTCTCCATTCTTTGTCACTTTTATTCAGTAGTTTTTTTTTCCTTATTTTCTCTTTTTTGGTGCCAGACATGGCAAGGAGTGATTACAGTCAACTGTTTATTAAAACATTTGTTGCAACACAGACCCCCTTTACCACTGACCCCAAACGGACCCATTTCATGTGCTTTATTTCGTTTTTTTTTGTTTTTGTTTTTCTCTATACACCACCACCAGGGCTAGGTGGAGGGGGATGAAAGGGAAAGGGGGAGTCCAGGAGGCCAGAAGGAGGAATGCTACAAGCCACAGCAAGAATGAGCTGTATTTAATAAAAAAGGGGCCACAAATGATACAGTAATGAGGTTACACAATTAAATCCCATAGCATGATTGAAGGCTTTCCCTGTGCTTGACGTCATCACAATGGAAGGCATAAAAAGTGGAGTAAACCGATGTTGATACAGTCCAATCTAGTCCATTAGGCAAGATGGTGCAAGTAGTCATTTAAATTAAAAAGTGCCCTATCCTCACCTAAATGGCTAGCAGACATGGAGAACTCAGTGACGGATCAGCAGAGTTTTCTCCATGTAGCTATAAAAGTGTGTTGTCATATGGCACATTTTTAAACACTGGAAAGGGGTGCCATAATGGACCTCTCATTCTCTTTTGTTTACAGGTACAAATGCTAGATTCAACTATTTCAACTATGCAGGAAGTGGACTCTTCAGTTAGGAATGCCAACCCTAATTCATTTTGTCTTGAAATATATACAAGTTGTTTGTAGTAGCTACAGCAATGATGTTTTCCTTAGGATGCCAGGCTGTGTGTAGAATCTTCTTGTTGAAGTCTAGGCTGTCAACACTAATTTCATCCTTCTTTCGCTTACCACTTGCACATACTTTACGTGGCTTCAAAACGGTACGGGGTTTATTGTTTTCCCGTGATGCCTCTAAGGTGATGTCTCGCTTTGTGTTTCTGTCAAACATTCTGAAGAAGTTGTTGTAAGATCCTGTCATGACAATGCTGCAGAGAGGGGGAAGGAACAAAGTGAAAGTTCAGCTGAAAATAACTTCTATTAAACCACAGGGTCCCCACTAAGGTCATGCCTTATTATATAAGGCAGAGAGCAAACATCCTTCCCCATTGCTTCTGCAATCTAAACTGAAGGTGAGGCAGCATCTGAATGTTTTAAACATTTTAAAAATAGGTATCTTTTTCCTTAATTTGCCCTTTTAAGGTGTACACTTCGTTACCCAAGCACTTTGATAGTCACTGCTGTATTTGCTTCTCATGCACACGTGGGAAGTGATCTATGAGAAGTCAAACACACAGGAATTTTAGCCGTATAATTTTAGTTGCGCTCAAGCTTCATGAATTTAGTTGGTGGTAATACCTTATAGGAGAGCCTCATTCAATATATCTGTCAGCTTCTCAGGAAGACAAACACATTTAGAAGTTTCCCCATCCCTCCTATGCCTCAAAAATATTGGGACAGACAGATACTAAGTTAAAAAAGAAAGCTAAGTCTGACAGTAGAGATAGGGATACAATGAGCTGACTTAGATGTAGCAAATAAGCAGTTAGCAACATGATTAACACAGAAGGAACAGCTGTGTTAAACAGTATTACTGGAGAGTTAACCATGCCCAAGCAAGGCAAACTTGAAAACTCATTCTAAGTAAGAAAATTCCTAGAGGGTTTCTCCATACAAATCGTTCCAAAGCTGTAACACAGGACACGATATAGCACAAACAACAAAACCACCAAGATAAACACCAGGGATAATAATCCTAGCGGATTAGGGGAACTGAGCTAGTATTTTTACCAGTTTAAGTTCAGAGAAAAATCACCTCTAGTCTTACTGCTTTGCCCAGTTTAAGTGGCTGGAACATTTGATTTATATTTCACTCTGCTAAAGTGATGAAACAATTTCTAGTCAAATTCTGCATCTATTTAGTATACTAAGGCAATTCTCTGTAACCCAATGCTACAACATCAGGGGGTTAAAAGCTAACACATTAAAGTCTACTGAAGTACAAAAATACTATCCAAGCCAGTCCAGGAATAAAAACAGACATATGAGGCCATGCTTCAAGCTGCCTGCTTTGAGAAAAACTTGGAAATGTCTTAAGTGCATATAGAGAAGATTAAACTTGCCTGTCTGATCCATTCCAGCAGCATTCAAATTTGTCAAAAATGCAATCGTTTTCATACAGCGAACAAAGTTTACTTCTGAGGTATTCATGCACCTAGGAAAAAAAAGTTAAGATGAACTGAATGATTTTTGAACATGACATACCTGTAAAATAACCTTCATAAATTATGTTCCAAAAACAATTCTTTATCTGACAAAGTGCTTACACCCTTTTCATAGGAGCATATACAGCTCATTCCTTTGACTGTACAAAGAGCAAACAGAACAGACATGTGAATTAATGTATTCTGCTCTACAGAGGTTTCAAAAATGAACATAAATAGTAGCAAGTCACTCAGGGTGGGGAAAGAGATGTCTCCCAGAACTCAGCAATTTTTTAAAACGCTTTCCCTGTCCAAGCAGTTGCCATACCCTCACTACTGTTTCAGAAATCTGAAAGCAGTTGTTAAACTTTGCTTCTCTCTAAAAATCCTGTTTTGGTGATGGATCTTCTTCCTGTGTATGATGAAGAGGATCCCCTTCAGAAATTTTCTTCAAAAAGTAGCTTGAATACCACAGCAATTTTCAGTGTCAGCTAAAAGCCTTTTCTACAAAGGAAATGTCTTATCTCCATTTTCTCCAGGAAAGAACAGGTCAATATAAAGTCAACTGAAGACTAACAGAGAGCTGCAGTCTCGCAGTGGAAGATTACCTTTCCCCTCTTTCCCCTGTCTAAGAGAGACTTTCATACCCAAACAAGGGTTTGGGTTCTGCAATCAGCCTGCAAATAGCAAGATCCTTTAGCACATGTGTGCAACCCACTCATCTCACAGATGCTTTGCTTGCATGTAGTGATTTACAGAATAAGATTTAACTGCTACATCAAGACTATTAGTAACACTCAGCGTCCTTCGAGGTTTTAATTTCTAGCTTATAGTATTTTCACTGAATACCTGGTATGTTTCCACAGGTCTGTTTTCCATATTTAAATCCCAGATCTTCACTGACAGATAATCTCTAGTCATCATGTAACGACCACTATGGCTAAATTTGACATCGGATATGGAAGAGATGATTTCAGAGAAAAATGACCTGTTGCTAGGATCTTCTGGTTCTTCAAACACTGTACAGAAATAAGGTAGGCATTTCAAGAGGTAAGTTTATGTCTCTCCCAATACAAGATACACCCAAATCAGGTTACATTTTTTTACAACACACTTGCCATGTTGGGCTAGTCTGCCTACGTTATGTATTTTAAATCTCTCTCATTGAAAGGTGTTAGATAATTGCCATACTCTGAAATGTTTTATTGTCATTGCAAATCAAGGTCAGCTTCTAAATAAGCAAACTGCTTGGTAGTATTTGGAGGCTTCATTCACATATGTAAGATTTCTAGCTTCAAGTACAGACGAAATATACTCACAATTAGTATTTGACCTGCTGAAGTCTGCAGAAAGCTATTCCTAGTCCTGCTGTCTAGGCAAACATCCCAGCTTAAGCTAATAATAATTTTATTCACTACTTTTATTCTGGCAAAATAGAAATTAATTTTAAGACTCGTTTAGATTTTAGGTTTTGGATCTGCTTTATATACTTATATAGGATTGCTGTAGTATATTTATATATACACATGCGTGCACACAATTTACTGTTCACTATTTTAACACAACTTACTGTTTAACATTAATATATATGTATTGAGAGCTCAGTTTCACCTAGCAGCAAGATACCATACTCCACAAAAGACAAACAATGCAGGACAGAACTTACATTTCGAATGTCTGTCACAGAGTGCTGATGCTCTCATATCACAGAGACGAATCGTTCCTTTACTGCTGCTGTATACAAATGTATTACAGCTATTTGGGTGGAACTCTGCAGCTGTTATCACCTCTGTCAGCTCTTCCATGTTGGCAGGCTTAATATCTACAATATCTACACCATTTTGTTAAGGAATTTTCTCCAGTTTTCACAACATATTTTTCAGTTTAAAGGTATTCAGCAATTCATCAAAATACATCTGAAATAGCCAAACAGAATTAAAACAAGCCAACAAAATCACAAAAGGAACATATGCTTGAAATCTGGAAGCAGGACAGGAATTCAATGTCAAAGACTGTGGGAGCCAGTCACAACCTGGATAAAGAAAATAAAATCGAGTCCCACAATTTGTCTAGAAATCAAGACTGTAACATGGCATTCTGTATTAGTTTGAAGTTGATTCTTACAACAAAAGCTTGCTTAATATTTTATGCCACTCCAGCAGTAAGTAATTCTATAGTACAGACGTCACTTATGTTTCATCAGCTAGGACTTCACTTTGCTTAAATTCCACTTACACTGCTACGTTGTAAGGAAGGCACATGATTTCTGCTTAGGATCTTACTGTCTCTTCATCAAATCTCTGCTCCCAGCAGTAGGGCTGAATACATATTCCGATGATCCTACTGCCTGCAATGTTCACAGGTGCACATGTGGAAATGGCTGATATGTCAGGTAAAAAAATAAAAAGATTTGAGATAAGAATGATACTTGTCTTTTTCTTTTAAACTACAAGTCGAGACAATTTTCACAGGACAGTTTATTATAATGCTGCCTTCCAAAATTGCTTAACTCGAACCCTTAAGCGTTTTTTCCTCCTTTAAAAGTGCCTGTTCTTCACCAGGTACACAGCTGGTTCTGCTTATATTGTTCAGGTTGAGCTACCACTCCAAAACCAGGAAGTGGAGAAACATGCTGTACAAAAACTTTTCATGAAAGGAAAAAAAAAAACAATAGTTTAATTGTAACCAAATTTTTCCCATCATACAAAACAATGCAAAAAAGATACTAAAACTTCTGTCTGTAATTTCTAGGTGCCACAGATTAATACGCAAGTCATCTGCAGATAAGTATGTTTCATAATCGCTATTAATGGAGATGGAATTGATGTGATACGTGTGAGCATTGGCAAATATTCTTCGTGGACTAGCTTCAACCATGAGGTCCATGGGCCTAAATACTGGCACCTGCAAAATACAAAGCAATGGAAGTTTGATATGTAAAGGTACTACAAACATTAGCACCCACAGCCCTTTAATACACCAAGCTCATTAAAATATCTCAAAATCATCTCAGGAGTAAGTGTGCCTGCAAAATGGCAGTCACAAAAATAGGGTTGCACTGGACAACACCTGGGGCACCACAGAAAATGTAGTTTACCATGCAATGGGGCAACTACTCAGCCACATGCCAGTCTGCATGCCTTCAAAAAAAAAAAACTCAAATGCATACACCTTACTAAAATGCACATTCATCTGGCCTCTTATGAGAGCAGTGATGGCTAATTCACTCACCCGTAGTGTTGTAACTGTAGTAGGATCCCTATACCGTCCATCTTCTTCCTTTAAATTATAGCCCTCTGGTCTTTTGTCCCTTTCACTGATTTTCCATAACTTTATTGTTTTATCTGAAATGAAAGAGCCACAGTTGCAAATCAAAGCTCTAGCAAAGACACTAGTCTTCACAGTTGATGCACTTTAACACGAAGCCTTCAAATAATACAAGACCACCTACATGTACCGAAAGAGACAAAAATACTGCTTGGAGATAGGGACTTCATTTGGATAGGAACTTTGTTTCATCTCAAAATTACACAGAAAACAAGACTTTATAAGAAGCATTAAAAAGACCTCCTCCACAGTTTGTTCTTTTAAGAAAGTTACAGCAAGTTTCAGTTAGGATTGTCATGAATGACTAATATAAGCTCTCACACAGTTATACACACATGAAGGTACTGAATGACAGATTAGTTAAGCTCCTTTGCTATAAAGCAACTAAGAAATCTCTAATACGCCACTCCATGTCATAGGACTTCTGTTCCCAGGTAAGATGGAACAGCGAGATAGTTAAGCAGCACAATTCTTGTGTAACCATATCCCTAAATATCTGCATTTAAAACAAACTTGCTTTCAGCCTTTTGAAAGTGAGGAGGATTAGACAAAATCCTAACAGCCAACCTATGTAACATTAGTTTACTGTGCAAAATGTACAGTTAAGTCATAACTTACCATTTGTAGACAATAAAAACTGAGCAGCATTTTTCTGGGGTAACCACCTAATTTTGTTGATCTTCTCTTCAATTTCTAAACTTTTCAAGTAGTCAAACTCTGGTTCATGGCTTTGAAAGGTACTGTAAACATTGTATTCTCCCCTACTGTGAGACTGGGTTTTGTTCTAAAAAGAGAATTAAATGATCAAGATACATATGCAATGTACAGAACACTTTGCAAGGCTGCAGACAGAAGCCAGAACTAGATATTTACGCAGTGTGATACATGGGTACACTGCTAATTAGCGTAAGGGTAGGTTGAGACTTCTACACTCTACTGTTGCCTATGTCAGATTTGCTGTGAGTATCCTTTGGTGTACAACTTGCCTTGTTTTAACAAGCCTGTCATTTGGACAAAAGGATCATCTCTTTTGCAAGAACTTTTGAGTTTCTAACTTTTTGGTTAAGAAAGTGCCGGTGAAAAGCCAGTTATTACAGCAGCTCTCAATTCCTACAGTTTTCGGAAACTCCCTTCAGCCATGCGAATTATACATCTACAGCAAGTTCACTTTCCCCCTTCATATTAATTCCAAGCAGCTGAACTTATGAACTAACATTTCAAACTTACCATTCACATTCAGGTAAGTATTCATTTGCTTAAAAAAAGTCTTTATCCTTCTCTCATCTTTAATTTTCTCACCTTTAAGGAGGATATTCCCCAAGAGAAACACAGTCACATGCAAGGCAAATTTACTCTGTGGGAAGTTTGGCTTGCTAGGCACACCACAGGATTCCTACATGTCACCTCTACAAGCAGCTCTGCTATTCTGCTTTATAATCTCCACATTCCCTGAAAACTGCTAAATTGTTTAAGCAGCTTTTGCTTCTTCCTCATTCTGAAGATAAGGAAAAAAACTTAACATCTGATGAATACATCTTTAACTTCAGAAGTCACAACAGCAGCTAGCCTGTTAAGGATGGTGGAACTGTTTGGAACACTGAAAAACCTCCAAACTTGGAGGTTCTCTTCTTTCTAAAAGCTATGTTTCTGGCAGTGGCTTCTGAGCTCTAATATTGCACTGCAGGGACAGAACCTTACGTTCCCTCCAAGAGGGGTAAGGGGTAAGGTGACAGAATATAAGGTGACAGAATACTGGAACCACTTCAGAAGCAGTGCTCACTACGTGTACCTGAAATGAGTTCAAGCTTCATTTTGTGATATATTCCTGTTCCACCCATTTCAGGAGGTTGCACCATCAGATGCCTTTCCTGTGATACGTTCTTGACTAGGGACTTTGCTTCTTCTCTTGTGCGCCTCATGCCCATCCATTCATTTCATCCCTTAGTACCTCACTAAAACATGCTTCTTGATACGATCCTTGCTAGCCCACATTTGTCACATTCCTTGCATCACTGTCTCTTGCTTCATACCCTTATATTAGTGGCTGGCAGGAACCCTTACATTTTACAATAAGCTTTGAGGGAGGGAAAAGCAGAAAAAATGCCTTAGAAATAAAATTTGGCACTAGAATGTTGTACCACACCTATCAATTATACTGGCTTTCCCACCTCAGAGAACGGAAGGAACTTTGTTCCAAGTTTCAGTTAGACCTAACAAGTTCAGCAGGGTTGCTGCATTCAGTAGGCAACTTCTAAAGTAAATCTATTGAGCTTTAGGAAATGCTGGTCATGATTCAGTGACCTTTCCTTCAATTCCGTACTTACCATAATGATTCAGTCTTAAATATACTTCTTGTGTATTCTGTTAAAACTCTACAGGACTAGAATATTTATTATCAGTAATGCATGAAATCCATCCTTGGGATGAAAAGCAAACTTTAAACCATCAGATCATCTCGTGGCACACTTAAAAATCCAAACAAAAAGAGGTGTTGGCCCAAGTGCCTTATGTTAAATTCCAATTTAGGTAATTGCAGGCTGCCTACGCAAATTCCGCCTTCAGTTTCAATTAGATACAGCATTCATTTCCTGCCTGAAGCTTATGTAATGTCACTTGCTTCACTCTGCAGAAGGGCTGCCACATTCCAGCCCAGAGGCGGCAGCATTTTCGTAGTGGGTGAAGTCAGACGAGTCTCTGCAACTCTAAAGGGTGCTTCTGTTTTTAGGGGTTGTCTTTCTGTATGTATGATCCATAACACTCCAGAATGCAGCGCAACAGACGGTGGTATATAAATCCAACCAAAAGACTTCAAACAAATGGTCTTGTAGACAATCTCTTATATAAAACTTGCCCTAGCCAGTCAGGCCTATGGCACAGCTCCCTCCCGTGTTAGGGAATCCAGCCCCTGCTGTTCATTGCCTAAACACTGAGGAATGACATTATGTCAGAAACAATTCTGTGCAACTTAATGTGATAAGCTTCTTACTAGACCTAGGTTCCCAGATCAAAAGTACATGAACCATGAGTTATACATCAAAAACAAAGTAGTCAAATATTTGAAGACAACTTGAGAACATGCAATTACCTATTTAAGCATGTAGCTACATTAAAGGGTCCATAAAGGATGCAAGCAAGCTAATGCCCCAAGAGTCTGTGCCTGATTATGAACTACAGGAAGATTACAGTAGGGATACCCTACATGCTATGTTTATCACAGGCTGCGGCCAAAAAACCTACTGAGAGGCTAGTCAGTCAGGAATACCCCACTAGGTGGCACCAGCTGACCAAAGTGATCTATCTGCAGAGACAAGTTACTGCACACGAACTGCCTGTGTACCAGCAGCAGAAAGCAACTTGCTCTGGGGAACCGTGGAATTCTTCTCACTTAAGGTTTATACAACTGAAATTGCATAAAATGCTAAAGAAAGAAGTAACAGCACAACTCTTCCAGGCAGTGAGATGGCAGTAGTGCCTTTTTATCCTCTGCCTTAAATAAATTCTAATCAAGTCAACTCCTAACTATAGGCTTAACATCAAACACTCCATCTCAGCTTTCCCACTTCTAAGGTAGTAGAGACCCCTTCCTAGCATGAGAAAGGTTGCCTGTAGAACTCTACAAAGACCAAAAGAACAAAGATAAAATGAGAAAACACTCTTACAACTATAACCTAAAGGAGGTAGGTTACAGCTCCCAGTATTGGGAGAGGTTTTGTTTGTTTTTAATAAAATCTTTAGGTGACTTCAGTTACGTTAGCTTTCATAATTGGAAGCTGTGCTCCTCATTCACTTTGACACTGCAGTATCTTGTAATGTTTTAAGACTAATATGAGACTTCACAAGATCAAACCCTCAATTCTTCTAATTTCACCTTTTGTTCACATACAAGACATAAATAAGTGGATTAAGTTTTCTGCAGTTCTTTTATCTCCCTTTTTAGTAGTAGCTAAGCTCCTCACTGCATATAAAGCTTAGAACTAGAAAATCTAGCTTCAAGCTTGCACTGTAAAATTTCACACGAAAATAAATGTAGCGGAAAAAATATTCAGTAATCTCTACTGATAAAAACAGATTACTTTGGTTGTCAGGTAGGTTAATAATAAGCCTTGGCTATTGCTCATATGCAAATACTAACACCATTGCTTATTTTAATACAGGTACACTAACTTCCAGTATTAGAACCATCTAGAGACATGCCTAGACAGTGACCTGTTATCCTCTGACGACCAAAAGATAATGATTTTGCATTACTTGAGAAACAGAAATAGGACTATTGTACTGGATGTTCTTTTCTAACTTGGGTCTTAGGCAAATACAGCGCTCGTGTATAAGGGTAAACATCTGAAAGCCCGCTAAGTACACGTGTAAAGAAACACGCTTACATTCTAAAAGAAGAGATGGAGGAATTCTGTACCTGATGCAGAGATGGGATGCATCAGAGAGAGCAGATCTCATGGGGGAATAAAAAGCTGTAATCAGTATATTTACAGCATAAAATTAAAAGTAAATACATTGAGTGCAGCAATTCAAACTTTGTTTATATTCAGAAACAGAGTAATGCAGACCCACCCACAAGCATACTTTCTGTAGGGAAAAACTGTTTGTCAAGGTACTGATGTTTACAAGCTTTAACTCCACTAAAAGCAGTCAAACTGAAAGTTACTTTCCTTCCATGTTTTCCAGTGCTGAACTTTAAATTATATAGTAAATATGACCCACAAATACTGTCCCATATAAAAGACAAATCAGCTAGTCAGTTTAAAAGCTAACTTCAAATGTGAGCAAAATTACTGCAGATGTGAAGAAAAACTCTAGCTCCAGTTCAAAAGCAACACAAGGGATGTAGCCCTGCAGTTTCAGAAGAGAATTCCCTCTAGCACTAGGACTTTCATGTGATATATTTTAACTAGCAGAAAATCCTAGATCCTTGTAAGGAATCAATGTTGACAGAACCTTGAACTATTTTACCTGATTGATATCAGAATGGAAAAGGTCACAGTTACATATGCATTTAAGGGCAATTCTTTATTTCCCCAACTACAGTGAAATAATAATCAGAGCCAAGTAGAGCACAGCAAGATGACAAATTTTAGCTTCCCCAAGGTCTTCATGTGTCCTACCCCCCCACACACTTTAAACAGCGCCTAGACCACAGCTGAAGGCCAGAATGTTAAAAGTGAAGTCATTTCTAACAGTTTCACAAAGTTTTCCGTAATTCCTTTACTCTTCAATTTCATTAATCACTTATTACACAAGCATCAACTCTGTGTGAAGTTTGTTATAAAAGTTTACACCTTTCCTTTAAAAAGAAAATGAATGGGAACAGAGGAAAATATTAAATGTACTTTAAGTAGTTACCACTCACCTCCTGCTCCTGTTGAAAGATGACAACTCTACCTCCTTTGTCTCCTGTTGCTAACAACTCTCCAGAATGGTTAAATTCTACTGTAGAAATTATATCCGCTGCATAAGAACAAAAATAAACCCCACGAGTTAATTATTCTTCTAAGTACTAAATGGTCAAGAAAGCTATGATTATAGGTTAAAAAAAAAGTACACTTCAATTCCCTTATGTTACAGAATACAAGTAGGAGCTCCTTTAAAAAAAACAAGTTGCTTGTAAAAGTTATACATTTGAAAAGCAATTCTAGCTCAGTGGCAGAGGTTCAGTGTCATCCACTAAGTTATTTTAAAGGCTCTACGTTGCCACTTCTTACAGATGATTTTCTGTTAGGACTACTGCTCTAGCATAAGTACAGACATGGATTTTCAGTACGTACTGTAACATCAGTGAGAGGCCGTGCATACAGGTATTTCTACATTTTCTCCGTTCTCATAAAAGGATTGGACACTACCACTACCCCATCTGATCTCAAAGCTTTTTTTTTTTTTTTTTTGTTAAGGACTGTACACATTTAACTACGTAAGGGAAAAACTCCTAGGGTGGAGCTGTTCAGACATCAGCATCTAAGGAATGCAAGGATGTGGAACAAACAGCTACAGTTGGATCTAAGTTCAAGAGACTGACTCAAAAACTTAAGCACCTTTTCTGGATGAGCAAGCTTTACATTACCACAAATATTTTCATACGGAGTGCTAAAATTAAGTGGTGAATATACACAGACAAAAAAGTCATGTAATATTGAATTGGTCCATTTATGAAGCAAACAGATAGATAAAAGGATAAAGGACATTCCAGCTCAAGCACAACAACTCATGTTTTCAAACACATGCCCCACACCCCACAGTATTTCCAAATATCAGAAGCCAGACCATTCTTTGAACACCAATGTCAAACTGCAATCGCACTGTATTAAAACTATATAAATCCAGGTTTCTGCAGAAGGAGGTACCTAGGCTTTTTACATATGCAATTCAGGCTATTGCACTTTCATGTCAGTCTAAGGTAGCCAAGCAACGTGCCCAACTTCTCTAATGGATGGTTTCTTCATTAGGTGTTTCAATATAAAAGAAGTCCAGTACCTGCTCTACAAACTGAAAGGCCCTGCTAAACATCGTGTCACAAAAGCATCTTTTAGACAGCAATAGGGTTATTTCATTTTGAAGAAGTAAAATAAAAGGAAAATCTTGCCTGTTTCAATAGCAAAATGAAACTTACATCATTCTTGGGTTGTCCTAAACACATGGGCGGTGGCCTCTGAGGACATTAGCAAGCTGTTCTTTAATAACTGCATTACACAGCAGCTACAAGCACACGGCACATCCATCTGCAAACTGCACAATGCAAAGACAGCCTAGACACGCAGGCCAAACCCAGCTGCAAAATCCTCAGAGGTAAAAGATGCAGAGTCAGAATCTTGGCATGGAGCTCAGTCATGTTTTCTAATATACAGCACAGACTGCCACACAACAAGGGATAAACACGAGTTTATCCCATCTCCATCGACCTTCCTTGCTGCGATTATATGGCAGTGCTGAAACAAACAGGATGAAATTTCTCAAGAACATTGTGCTAAGAACATAAATATGATATAAGCTTGTATGCTGATACACCAGGATCCAGACCACTCATGGTAAAGCCTTGATTTGAGTGCACAGTATGCCTTTTTTCTGGAATCTAGCTGCTACTTTGTCCATTCATTTGCATAACTGTGAACAAGATGAAGTGATTTCTCTCATTTGTAAGACTGGAAACTGCGTACCATGTAGATGAAGATAAGACATTCAACATGCACCTTTCACAGGTGGACAGGTTTTAACCTTAACATAAAATTTATCAAATCCAGTATGCAGAAAGAGAAAAGCAAACCAGTCTAATTTTGACTATTCCATACAATGCAAACCCCATTGCTGTAATCCTCTGATAGGAAAAAAAAAAAAAACTTAGGTTATCAATTAATTAATTGAGGAAAAAGAAGATTAACTCATCTCTTAATAGTGAGAAGTATACAAATAATTACCATTTTGAAAAGCATTCAGAAACAACACTGCAAGCTAAGCCAGTCTTAAAAAAGAGAAGATAACAGCACTGTATCAGCAGACCTAAATGTGTGTATGCATGTGGAAGGAGAAGAAAAATTTGCCTTAGAAATCTAATACATACATCTAAGAATATATTCATCATAGCACTTTTTTGATGAAAGCCACTAAGAAGTTTTGCCAGGTCAAAAGCCTTAGATTTGAAGCCTTACAATCTGTAGCAACAACAGGCAGAAGTCTTAATTTAAGGGATAAAAATTCCATTTTCTACAGTTTGCTAATGTACTATTTATATATTACTTATAATACTATTTATTGTATAATTATACAAGTCTCTTATATAGCAGAAAGCTAACTACTCTTCTCTAACAGTTCTAGACTTCCTCACCTTTTGCATTTATTAATTTTCAAGTTCATCCGAGCTTGTGATCAGTGATCTGCAAGTTGATACAGCTCCTGCTTTATCCCTAGGCTCGAGTGCATGAACCTCCATCCCTGACCAAACTTTCGGTACCAACATCCCCACACCTCCAGAACACCCAGCAGGCTCAGACAGTGCTGACAGAACTCTCCAGTGATCAACTCTATGCTAAAGATATTTTCAAGTACTTGGACCAATTTCATTTTCAATTAGAAAAAATACATTCCTTATCAGCGACCACAACAGAAAAATAAGTAATTGATTTTTAAACTCGAAATACACCTATAGAATTTTATGTGCCTTCTACACTGTAAGCTTGGGCTGTTCTTTCCAAGGACAGAAACGTGCTAAAAAAGTACTCAGAAAAATGCCTTCTTAACTAGTCCCACAACAGCACCGAGATGCATATTTTATACAAAATCAGTACTGAGAACAAAGCAACCAATCATGCATTTTAAATCCAATAACTCACCGTTAAGAATATTGTATTCCCATACCTTGGTCAAAGAGAGAGACAGACATCAAGGCACTGGTGTTGAACTGGGCGGATTTAATAGTGTTTGAGAATTGACAGGGGAAGCATTTCATCTTCCGCAGTGCACTGATTCGCCTGTGTATTTTCATCTGTATTAACACCCTTGTTGCCAGATAAAATCAATGTTATCCTCTGCTTTTCAAATGGTAACTATAATTCCCACGATAGTTACATGTAGGGTTATTTTAGTCCTTCAGTGCTGCAACGGGCAAGAGAGCATGTATAGATCATGCTGCCTTCTCTCTGCCTCCTCCCTTTTGTGCATGCTATTTTTTGCTACAGTCTCTAGGTGGGAGTCTTGCAAACACAGAGGGCTGCTCTCACTGCCCAGGAGCCTGCAAATGATCCCTTCTCTGTGCAAACAGCACCAGGGAGGACCATCCGAGGGAGCAGATGCGGAAGGTGCTCTACTGTCACTGACACCGGTACCTTTTAGAAGTTGATGCATCCCATTGCTTACTGCTAAATTCATTTCAATGCCTTCAAGCACCACTGCCAGAGATAACTAACCACCAAAACCTATCTGATAACCATGCCCCCACAGGATACAGTCAGCTCAGCACTGTCTGTAAGAGACTTGCAAAGTCACCAATATGCAGCACCCATGCCTTGAGAGATCAGCTTTGTGTCCCTCCTCCCCGCAAGCATCTTAAGACATCTTTGACACCAAGATGAAGTGTGACATTTCGACTGCTGACTTCAGAACACTACGGTGCACTATCAGGCACACAAGACCAAGATGTCATTCTGACAAAACCGAAAAACAGAACAGAAATGTGTATCTATGGTCCTACAGGGTTCTTACAATACCTGCACTAAGTTTACCACTTGTGTAACTTGGGACAGACAGCTCAGGGGTTACCACAGTGTTTAGGAAGTGCATCTTTGCACAGATCAATATATAGCTGTCCTTAGTTCCACTAAATATCCCCTCATAGACACTTTTGTTACCACTGTAGATACACTTGTGAGACTTAAATACTTGCAAATAATGGCTTTCATTGATCTGAAAGCAAAGAAAAATATGCACAACCTGAAGTCCATTCCCTATTGTTTTGCATGTACAGCACCAAGGGAAGATGTTGTGCAGCGGATTGACTGAAACGCTATGAATCGAGCCCAGAACTACTGTACGGTCCTATCCCTACTCCAGAGAATCAAAAAACTCCACAGCCAAACTGAGCCAGTGATCTTAAACATCCCACAGAAAGGTAAAGGGAGGCTTCTGGTCCCTGACCTGTTATCACGCACCAAGAGGGCAGAGTCTGCTTTCCCAGGAGTCCACAAAACCTCCTGAAACTTCTCCTGGATACAGCAGCTACAATCTGGTTTCTTGCAGCTGCTTCCGCGGTTACCTTTTCCTCCACGCATGATTTTATTTTTACAACCTGCTCTAAGCTTTTTATGTATTGCATCAGTGACACATCTTCACTTTTAAGTGCTTCAATAGAAATTAAAACTACCACAAGGTCTGGATGCTTGTTTTCACTAGACTGAAGTAAGAGTAGTTTTTCCATGGTAGACATGGAGACAAGAACCTGAAGCTCTCCAGCTTGCCTAGAACGAAGGAATCAGAACTAGGTGTTTAGCTTTGACAAACTGGGGAGAATTGGTGGCAGTGGCTGGGGGAGCAGGGAAGACGTTTGGCTTCACGTTTTGGTAATGGTTAAAGCAACGCGTTCACAATTCCCCATGTAAAAGGGAGACATACCAGAAGCTCCCAGGCAGTTCTTACCAGTGGCAGACATTTCTTCTAATAATACCCTAGCAAGAGAATAGTCACTAACACAAGCCTGGTTTGTTTCACAGGGGGCTTCTGAAGATAGCAATCATGAGTTTAGAATTTTTAGTCAATACTTATAACATCAAATTTTGCTATTTTAGGTGACTCACCTTACAAGATAACGACTGGGCTGAAAAGCTTAGTGCTGTAACGCACTAATTCAGACGTAGTTCCAGTATAGCATGAGTGGGTAAACACCAAACAGATAAAGTGGCTGGAAAATGGACTAAAACAATAAACCCAACATCAAACAGTAATACAACTAAAATCCTGCACAATGTCAAAAAGGCAGGACCCCAAGCTTGCCTTCGTATCAAACCAGAAAGTCCAATTGTTTTAAAATGTTTTCAAGCGGGACCAATACCAATCATCACTAACGCAGAAAAAGCTCCAATTCTTGCTTAGGAAATGCTTTCTTTTACATTTGTTTTAACATATTTCATCTTGCTAGTAAGCATATACAAAACTTGAAGCATAGAAATGGCACTTGTGCCATTACCACCACCTGAATCTTGCATTTGGTTCTGCTTCCAGCCCCCTAATATGCACCTGCCAAAGCTGAAACACCTCTAAAGCACCAAGGTCCTCCTCCCAAAAGAAAAGCTGCTCAGAGTCTGGGTCTGATAACACAGAATCTGCTTCTTGAGAAGTAAAAGGTACTTAAATTCTAAACTAATGTGACCCCAAGACCCTGTGTAGAAAGGTAGTCATCTCAGGCAGAATGCAGATGACTTGAAAAACTCAGTGACAGATACTGAAAAAGTCTTGCACTTGGAGGCCTTCCATACTTTTCAGTGACTATGTGAATTCTGAACAAGAATCACAGATACAAAATCACAAGCAAGTTCTCTGAAATATTAGGGTTTTTTTTTTTGCTGAAGTTTTCCCACTGTTGACAAATCTACAGAATAAGGCAACGAAACAGCTTTATCAATCCAAACAAGCAAAAAATACTTTAATCCAATGACTTAGGTTCCAGAAGGCCCATTGTGAGCCTGACAAGCAATTCTATATTAAATTTGTTTCCAATAATAGAATAAGAGGTATTTTATTAGTACAGAAGAGGCTATCTATTTTAATGTACCATGAACTTTTTCTAAACTCTGCTTATAAGACATGCTTGGTAGGCAAAACATGTCACCTTCTCTACAACAGCAAGTCAATCACGGCAGTGAACAAAGAGTGTCTTTATTTCACCAGACCTAAAAAGTTTCTATGCAAGTTTTTGGAATCATGTTGATCTGCTGCCCAAGCAGAGAGCAAGTAAATCAGTATGTTTACACAAGTGGAGCAATCTCCTGATGTTTCCAAGGACTGAACAAAGAATTGTAGTATTAAAAAGCATTTTGGTACTCCTTCATTGTTTATACACCTTCCCAATGGCTCAAAATATCATTTCTGGAATTTTCCAAAGGAGCAATGAAACAACTCTCAGCCGCAATGCAGAGCAGATTACTTACAGGTTGTAATTCTGTCCTAAGGAGTAAAAAGACAATTCACTGACCAAATGTGGAGGCCATGACCTCAGTTTGCCAGCTTTATGTATAGAAGCTGCTTTGATCAAACTAAACATCAACTGATCATCCCAATGGTACTTCAGAAACCATCTGGAATGAGAAAACTTCAAGAAACTAACTTTTAGGATTGTTATTAAAATCCAAGGAAGCTCAAAATGTCTCAAATTGAGGAAGCAGCACAGGAATGGAAAGCCATCATGAGGCATGAAGACAGCGACATATTTAAGTTCAACAGCTACAGAGCATACCTGAGCTTTTCTTCCTAGATTATTTCTAAAGATAAAAGTCAGCACACTCAGAACTGAGCAAGCGTATCTGTCCAGAACTTGCAGACCTCAGGTGTCTGGAAATAACTTGCAAACTGCTTGGTCCTTTCTAATCCAGAGTGAAGGAAAACTCTCCTGCTCCGTTTTAGACTACTAAGCAGAAGTGAATTCTAAAAACTCAGTTTAAATCACAGAAGTTTGTAACTTTTTATTGGACTTTCATTTCCAGTAATGACTGTTTTGGAATTATGTACTTCATCAGCAAAAAAAAAACACTAGAGAAAACAAAAGCAGAATAGTTCTGGAGTAAGTTCCTCCAAGGCTTCAAATATTTTAAGAAGCTGCACAATGCACTCTGCATGTCTGAGTCATCCCAACATCACGCCATTGTTTGCTTGATTTCAATTTGTCACACTTATCAAGAACCCTAATATATTGTGTATTAGGTCTCTGAAGCTAGATAGTAAAGTGTTAATCTCAAAGTGAACAGGAAAGCTGTTTAAATAAGATTAAGGAAGACTAACAATACGTATGTGTTTGCAGAGAAGAGGGCTCCCAATTCAGGATACTACAACTATACGCACCAGGGCAAGAACAGAACAAAATGACAAGCACTGTTTAGTACTGACAGCATGAAAGAAAACGCCCTCTGCATTCCAGCCTCATCCCTAATTTATGTACGTAGAGGGGGGAAGGGAACCCCAGGATTCTGTAAAGTTACCGTGACCAGTTTTACTATTGACTTCATTTCCCTTTTCTTCATTCACTTTCAAGAGTGATTCTCCACATTCATTCCGTCTCTCCGAAGTGACTAGGCAACAAAAGCAAAGGCAGCAAGGATAAGGCATTCCTACTGTTCGATTTACTTCTCAAGAGTCATTCCAAAGTCCTTTACAAACATCTCCTCTTTGCTAGGAGAGGGCATTAAAATATGTCTTCAGAAATATAAGGACAGGATAAAATATATGCAAGACAGAGGGAAAGAAAGGGGTTGTCTTTGTGGCAAAACTTTTCACTCCTGTGAAGCACCGTGAGCCAGCTGGTTACTTGTTCTCTCCTAAGTACCAGTCCGCAATACTGCTGCACACAAGGAATGCACAAAGCACCTTACCACGGAGGGGAGTCTCATCTCCTACCAGCTTCACACTGGAGCTGGCCCTACCAGAGTTAGAACACGAACACACAGGAGCCAGAACTGCAGTTCAAGCAACAGACAGACAATCAAGCTGGTTTTGTTGGCTTGTGCAAATCTGGGAAATCTACACTCAGGGAAAAATATTTACACAGTATTCTCTATCACCCATGTTCATTTCCAGCCCTCCAGGCCCCGCGATGCGGAAAATAAAAAACATGTCACCATCAGTAAAAAACTTGTCATCTCCCTGTTGATTTGGAAAGCATTCTAGTCCTGTTTGGCAAAGAGGTATTCAAGCGTTGAGACCCTCCCAGCCCTATGTACAGGTGCATGCAAGTGTAATACATACACACACTGCTAGTCTCCAATAGTGAGTACACGGAGTACTTCCTATCTGAAGCTTACTGCATATACTCCTCGCCCTAAGTAAAATAACCATACACAACCCTTGTCAAAGTCCTAAGAGAGCCATACTTTCCCTTCATTTCTTGGACTTTCCTGTATTCCCATTTCTTCTCTTATTCACTCCATTTCTTCCCCCCTTCTCTCTCCAACCACACCAATCTTGGAAGAAAAGAAAATACATACATATATAGATATACATATATATATACACACACACACACACACACACAGAAGAAACTAACCCCCAGTTCATCCGCCCTGCATGAAAGCAGCTGCTCCTGTCTGCAGAGCAATAGTAAGATGACATTAGAATTGCAGAAAACAGAACTGACATAGAAGTAAATCTCTAATCCCTTTACAAAAAAATCTTTCCTGTAAAGTTGGAATAATAATGAATATACAAGTGAAATGTTTTATCAAGGTAATAGTAAAAACATGGAACAGAATCCCCTTCTACCAAAATACAGTGCCTCTGAAGTTAACTATGATATCGAAGCAACCTCCACATTTAAAAGCAGTTCACAGAAAGCACACTCAGTGTTCAATACAACAATTTAGGTCGCACAGGGAGTGGCATACTGAACATTTTACCACTTGTGTTTGGCAAACAATCACTGTGCCTCACTGGGCCACTGCTGTTTGTGGGTCAATACTGGTAAGCTTCAGTGTCTCCAGTTCCCTCCACGTCCCATTTTCAGACCAAGGCAAGGGGCTAACAAACAAGTGTGCAAAATCAGCAGCAACTTCCAGAAGTTGCAGAAATTGCCACAGGGAACACTGTACCCACCACCTCTGACAGACATTACCATCACCTCGAACTTTTTTGAATGATCCTTCACACATTTCAGTTATATTAAGCAGTTTGTTTTTTGCTAAACTAACCTGATTCATTACAACTGAACTTAATTTGCAGGTGGCACGAGGGAGGAACCCGCTCAGGAGCAACCACATCTCCAGACAGCACGGCTGGATTTGCAGAAGGCTATCAAGCTCACAACCAGAATGCCAATTAAATGCATTTCTGTCTACATGTACAGTCTCCACAAGCTCACACCTGCAACAGTTCCCTAAAGGTAAGAATTCAGCAGTCCTAGGAGAGAAAGGAAATGGATTTAAACCTCAGACCACCAGCTTCCTGTCTCCATCTATAGTAGGAAATTCAAAGTCTCCAGTACACACGACTCCAAGACACCTGTGGTGGCATAGAGAAAACAGAGACAAACAGTAGCAAGTCGAAGCACTCTTGAAAACAGATGTGATATACAGCAATGTAAACCGATTGCTCAGTGCTTCCTACCCCTTAAAATGACAAAAAAAGATTTTGAAGTTTCATCTTTGCAAAAGGAGTTTAAGCATTCACATTAAAATTAGTGTAAGCTTTGGGAAAGAACTTTTAAACCTTAAATTGATTTAAAACTTGATTGATCCACTATGGAACTGGTGAAGCATTAGCTGTACCACAATTACTGTAACCACTGGGCTATATCTGACTGTAGAGATTTTTATTCCTGCTCACCAAATCTGGAACTGCATTCTGGAATTCCCTTCATCATACAAAGTTCACTGAAAATTTACAGAGGAAAAAATAAAGGGCTAGGAAGCTGTTAGCTGAAAAGAATCTTGAACTGGTGCCTTGAAACCACTTCATCAGATGAAAACGTTAAATAGTGTTTTGGGGTTGTTTTTTAACCCCAAATTAGTTTATTAACGAAGTACTTCAAAAATTACTGTGAAAAATCTTATTTTATTAAACTCATAACAACAGCAGATAGAAGAATGTTCTCTCTATATAAACAAATGCAAAGCTGTTTGGTTTCTGGAAAGAAACCATTAACCCTCATCACCCTGATTAATTACTTTCTATTTTTAAACCTTGAGAAAGGACATTACTGCAGTTCCTTTCAGAACACATGCATAGGAAGCCAATAGGCAAATCCCCGGCTTCCCATAGGTGAAACAGAGAATAAATTGACCGCAGCAGTATCATTAGTTCACAAGATGCTGTAAACCACCGCAGCTGCCAGCACCCTTGGCCTTCTCCCCTCAGACAGCATCTAGGTGGGAGAGCGCAGTAAAGAGGAGTCAGTCAAGCTGCAATCAGAGAAACAGGAACACATGTTTACAATAAATCAGTTCAGATGCAAGCACAACAAAAAATTACCACCAATTTGGCTGCCTAGACTTAGGCATTGCATATTTAACTAGTAGGGTTAGCTTAGCTCCAGCATCAGTGGATGTAGAAAACAAACACTATGGAGCCAGCAAAGCATTAGCTGCAGCACAGTTGGTGCAGTTTCCAGGTCCTCCAGGAGCTGCTTTCACCTACAGGCTACCAGAACCTCTGAGGGTATATCTTCTGCATACAACTAAGCTGACCTACCCTATGATCCTTCCCACCCTGGAATTGTGGGGGAAAAAAGAGCTTCCTAGAGTCCGCTGCATAGAGGAAAGCGGCTCTGAAAGATCATCACTATCCAAATAATTCAATCTGCAAGTTACTGCAAAATGTGGAAGTTACCAGGTCAAAACAGAGCCATTTTTCAACTCAACGCAAGCTAGATCAGCCTGAGAATACCACAAACTCAGTAAAAAGGGATTGTTTAATACCTGACAAGAATTCCCTCGAGTCTCAAAGGCATCTGCTGTCCCGAAACCACAAATACCATTGTTCTGGACTTTTACAATACTCTTTGAAAGCCAAGTGAACCTCAAGGTGGTCCGAAGCACCACCCAAATGCTTTTAGTTCACTTATTTTCAAGCCTTTGCAAGAGGCCTTTAAGTCCGAACTTGAGAAAGAAGCCTGGTTAGGAAAATAGCTAAGACGTGTCCCCTCTTCAGATCTTCATGCAGTTCAGTTTACAGTTTTCCCCCTGAAGAATACCCTAAAGAATCTATTCAAACAAATGGGATTCTACCTTACTTTATTAGCACAGCAAGCATATTTAGAAATACTAACAGATACACATACATACACAGGGAAAATTTTGCTGGAGAAAAAAGGCACTGACAAATGATGAGCATTCAGTTTAAATCTCTTAATACACATGCTTCCCCGAACTCCAGTATTCCTTAAAATATGACAGGAAGCGCCTATTTGCTTTTCCTATTCACACTAATTCAGGCCTATTGTTGGCTGAAACAAAGGTCTTTCAACCTACATCACCCGTTCCCAGGACATTTGACACCAGTTTATTAATATCATAAACATAAGAGGCACAAGTGGCAGAAATCCAGCCCCACTCCTGGTACCCGACTTAAATAACCTTAGAAAGGAGGGTGAATAATCTCACAGGTTGTGGAGCTACAACATTTATTCACAATTAGGAACAAGCAGTTAAAGGTCACAGCTTCTCCTTGAGCCGGTTCATTACAGCCCCTGCAATAATGCACAGTCCCAAAGAACAGCTCAGGCCTACCCACCATCTTTCCTCTCTCCAACCAGTAGAACTGTTCTGACTTTAAACAAAACAGTAACCAATGGCAAACCCACCATTTCAGCATTTTGAAGTACCAGCCTGTTGTTCAGTATGAAGGCTATTTTGGGGTTCACTTTTCTAATCATCACAAAATTCAGCTGCTGAGAGCTTCCAACCTGTGAAGTTTGAATCTACTTTAACATAGGGAAACAGGAAAAGCCAACTGGCCCTCCTAATGAGGATGTGCATCACAGTTTTGCATCAATCCCATTTCCATCACAACAAAAACTCCTCTCCCATCAATGTTAGAACTATCAGAAAGATCAGGAGTAGTAGTTGCTAACCTCTGACATCACCTTCAGAGGCTGTGCACCCCTAAACTTAGTTGCTACCTAGTACTCCATCAGAAAGGATGTTTTTGATGTGAAATATGATGAACAAAACCATGAAGTGGAGAAGACAGACTACCTAAGCAACATCTGTGTTTAAAAAATCTAAACACATTACGGTTTGCAATGTATTCCGTTTGAAAGCATCTACTAAATAAAAAGCCACCTAACATTTTAGATACCTGGCTTAAGTCTGTACGTGCTCCACTCCTGTCACAGAATACAACAGTTACATTTAACATGGAAAAATTAAGTGTCCCTGTTTAGACGCAGATAAAGAAATCCAAGAACTCTGGCAGCTATTACTGATAGAATAAATGATAGTGGCTGTCATTATGGCAACGGCATATCCCACATACAAAACAGTTTATAACAGCCTAGAACACTCATATAACCAAGCCTTGACTCGTTTACATACACCAAAAATAATTGAAATAAACACGTGTTCCTTGGTGCTGCAGCAGCAACACTTCAAAAACAACTTTTTTTAAACCCTAAATGAAATCTCAGCTAAAATATAAGCCCAGTAGAATATGAAGTTCATGGCTGCTTAAAGAGGGAAGCCAGCAGCATCAGTGTTCTCTGCCTATACATCTACAGTGTATAAATATTATTGCGGAAGCATTTTAAATATTCTTGCAGATGTGGCGATAACTGGACTAAATGACACAAGAAGGAAAGGGCTTCGTCCACTTTGAGTTTTCTTGTTCCATGCATTCAGTGTCACAGGCGTTATGCCTTTCAAGCATACTTTAAAGAAACTAATTGTACTAGGCAATACAATACGCAGTCCACACTAGTTACATTTCCTTTACAGAAACCCTGTTCAACTAACAAAACCTACCCTGATTTATGAGATGCTTTCCTGGAGAAGGATGACAGAAGGGTTAAATTATATTTGTATTGTGCAGAATTTAGGGAGTTTGTCATTTTTGTCCTTTATATAACTACATACAGATCAGGTACTCACTGATTATAGGGGAGCAAAATTAACTCAAGCAGCAACTAACTTCATGCCCGCAATTTGTTTCAAATAAGATCCCCTTAGGTGCTTGAATGTTCTGTCACCATCACTCACAAAATTGAGGGATTTACTGAGCAATACCAGGAGAATTGAGACAAAAAGGTTTATAAATAACAGATTTGATTATTTCTGCTCTACTACTGCATTTGTCTAGCCTTAGTACTCTGGTACATGACTTGTTCCAACACATTTTCTGCCTGCAGAGCCTTACTTTACAAAGCATCATTAATAAAGCTACAGCAAAACTGTTGCTGCATACCTAACTTGCAAGAAAGTAGTATCTCAATTCTGACATTAAGGACAGAAATTCAGGATTACTCATTTTCCAGAATAAACTTTATGATGGAACAGAAAAATCAAATAGCCTTTAATCAGAGGAGCACAGCATTGCTGATTCTGGCTCCTCTGAAAACATCCCTGCTGACCTGCAGCTAAAGGACATCCTATTAGCCATACGCAGGGTGAAGATTCAGGAGACCAGAACTCCAGCTCAACCCACTGCTGTCTGGAATACCTGTAGTCTTAGAGCTCAGCTGCAGGACCACATACTCACTAGGCTCCTTCAGGATATGTAATACTTCAAGAAGTGCTCCATAATTCTTGAATTTCATTCTGCATATCATATAAGTTATACCTAGTATCAGGATTTCCCAAAAATACATTAAAAGAATTAGACAAAGATTTATTTAAGCTTTATTTCTTCTCACTGTGATAAAGATAACATGCTAGCAATGTATCTATTTTCCAAGAACAGGCTAATTACCGCTTGTAGCAGAAGTGCTTTGCTGTATTGCCAAGCTGTTTTATTTATACTTTCATTTTCTTAGGGAACTGTTCTCAATATGCATGGGAGGCATGAAGAAGAATGTTCTTGAAAAATCTCAACAAGCTCAGAAATACCATCTAGGTCTTAAAAAAGAAAAAAGTGTCAGTGGCTAAGCTGTTTTCCCACTAAGTTATATCCAGTTAATAGCACAAAGTCCCTGCCTTCTACGGGTATTAGGGCCAATTTCCATTCAAGACCAGTGTGCGATTCCCACATATAAATTTTACATGCTCCTTCACGAAATGTGATTTTAAACATTATGAAAAAATGTCATTCAAAAATATTGAAGCTTCAAGTATATGCTTCCGAGACTGTAAAATGTCCACAGATCAAGGCTTTTTAATAAACATCCATCAGGAGTAATATGTAAAGTCGAAAGCTTTGCATTTAGAGAACATAGTTCAAGCTCCCAAAGTCTTCTCAGCTCTTTTCTGCGATACCATCCTCATTTTGTCATGAGGGATGATAAACGCGTTTGGTTGATAAGCAGGGGCTGAGCAGAGCACTGAAGGACCTACCACTCAGAGCGTGGATTTCACAAGTGCTGAAGTTACATTCACGCTCTTCCACTCTTTAAAAGATCTCTGCTTGTTAAAATATTTAGTAGCAACAGGTCTAGGGGAAAAGCAGCCCTGTGAACTAGGTGAATCACTGAAGTGTTTACTCACCTCTCCTAGTTCACAGAAGGTTTATAAGCTTCTCCTCAAGACAATAAATTACCTTACTCAAGACAGCTTACACCAATTATAGCTGAACATGTCTACACAAAAGTTGCCCCTGTATTACTTATTCAAGGGTATATTCACCTAGATAGCACTGAAAAATATGCACTATGAAATTAGCTACGTATTAATTCACATAACCAAACACCCATTCAGTACAAACTTTAAGAGGATGCTTTAATTTGGATGACTGCACATTAAGAGAATAAATCACTTCTGTTTCAAGTTATATTTACTTGCCACATGGCATCTGTTTCTGTGTTTTTGTTTGTTTTAAAAGCTCTTCAATACTAACAAGGAAAACCTACCTGTTTCTGCTTACATTTGTGCATTTTTACCATCCTTTTTTTCCTTCACTCAAGTCAGGTGATTCAGGAGTCCTTGAAACTAATTTCAATCAGTAACTATTTACTTCTCAACTCCTGCTGACAGCTCCCCACCTCAACCTACATAAATATTCCTCACCTCCACCGTAGTACCTACACTGAAGTACAAACCAATAACGTAGGCCAAATAGTCCCCTCAGAAGACCTCACATCAGATCTTTTCAGGAGGCTTGTGTTCTGAAGTAGTGCAGAGCTATTTATGGAAAAGTCTCTGCTGGAATCACAGCCAGAATTTCAATAGGCTGCACAGCACAGAAAAGCCAGTGGTTAGTTTTCTGTTTGCAAATAACAATATATTTGGAAATAACATACTGTGCTATTGTTTTGCATGTACATAACAGAAGCCTTTAGGCAATGCCTTTCTTCATTTGTCACTGAGAATGCCACAGACTAAGAGCACTGGAGTATCTCGATTTTCTCTTTTTGCTGAAGCCATTACAAAACATACACTGCAAGTTAAGAATTAGTAGCAGTACTTTAGAAAAATATCATGATTTGGCAATGCCTTTCAAAATCGGTTACTAGAATTCTGTAGTCTGGTTTGCATTTCTGTTGTCAATAGAAAACACAATTCCTGGAAGCTATCATGCTGTTTCAGACTCCTCTCACACATTCTTTGACAAAAGCTTTTATTTCATAAAAAAAAGCTAAGGCCAAAAACTCCTAAGGCTTTTAATCTTCAAGTGCCAAACTCTAGCATGCAAGAGACCACTGCACCTCAGACACGTCAAGTGCCTTCTTGAAGTCCTTCTACGGAAGGAAAATGAAAGTTTAAAAAAAAAAATCATTCTTACCTACCATAATGGAGAAGGGAGGGGGGGAAGGAGGGAGGGAGGCACGCTCACTAGATGAATTTCAGGCAGCTTGCCGGAGAGCCCAGCGCCTGTGAAGGTCACAAGTGCAACTGAAGTTTCCAGCGGAGATGAATGCACAGTTCTGACGATTAAGTGATTGTGGAATAAAAACTTCAGATTATTTCACTCACTATGGACATCCACTCCTTTATTAATAATTCATTTTAATACTTAGTGCATTTTTTACTGTGGCACTTGGAACCTGGAAAACAGTCTTTCCTTTACCAATTGCTTTTTTTCCCCCCCCCGCCTTGGCAAGTATTTTCCTGTGTTTTTATTCCAGCCCAAGCATACACGCCTCAGCTCTTAAATTTTTGGTGTTAAACAGAGGCCAATACTAGTTTGAAGCCTGGACTCCCAGAGATTCTTAACACTTCTTTAAACAATGCGAAGCAGGAGCTATGCATCTTGACACCTCTGTAAGGCAGACCCTCACATTTATACCACATCTTACCCTAGTCTACAAATCTGAGCAAAATACTGACCTTTATTCTTAAGGCAGTTACTTTACATCTCATCTTCTCTATCTATGGATTAGAAACCTTTGTTTGATCTTGGAAAAGTTATGTAACAGCTATAAAAACAGGATACAGAATATTTTGTTATATTACTATCCTCCAAAGATCTCAAAGTTCCCTGCAATAACTTCATTAAAAGTTTTGGAACCCCATTTTAGGCAACAGGCACACTAGTCTTACAGATAAGGAAAACAAAGTATGGAGGGGTTAAAATGATTTACTGCCCTTCCAGATGAATCTTGACTCAGTATGATTACTCTCAATGATCTTAACTTCTAGTCTTCCTTATACCCTCAGGATAATTAAATTTAAACTTAAATTTTAAACTTGGTAAAAAAAACACACAGCTATTTAAGAATTGTAAGCCTCATTCAACAGACACTGGTTAGAAAGAACGTGAATTGGAAGGTGTCAAACAACTTCCATTTGAGTGTTACATAATAGCAAAACTTCTGGAAAATGAATTTCAACACACACACGAGCAAGCTTACAAGAGCAAGGAGGGCTGTGTACATGATCTTCTTGCTGACTTCTTCAAAATGACAGCAACCAGCAAGGAGGAAAGATTAAGCCAGAAGTGCTCCTACACAGGATGCAATCACTCCGTCATGTCATCTTTCTCCTACCAACACACACGCTTAATAATCCTTGCACGGGAACACTGAGGAACAGAACAGAGATGACCTCGCAGCGCAGTTGTAGATGACAATTTAGATCATACCTCGCTGATCTGCAGAAACAGCAGAAGGGTGCGAATGCTACGCAAGCAAGTAGAGCTGTTATTCTCAGGTTGCTATGAGCTTCCTCAGGTCAAATCAAGAGAATAATCCACAAGCTCCAGGGAGCCAGCAACCTGGTGTGCGCAATCCTAGAGGTTTGTTTTCAAATGCTATCTTCTTCCTGCACTTTCCTCTGAGGCATCTAAATCTCGTCAGACCAAACCGCTGGGTTTAAGCACAGTGGGTGTTCTGCTCCACTAACAGGATTGTTACATTACCAGCCTCCACCACTCCCGAAGAGTGGGTTCTTTCTTCCAGAAGGGGCAGGTGTAAAAGGAAGATCCTGCGTATTTCTTGGACAGAAATAGAGTAAATAAGGTTAAGCTCCAAAATCCAAAATGCAAAGCTGGGAGAAGAACAGAGAGAAAAGCAGGAGGCTTCTACACAAAGTGTTTAAAATTTTGGTCAAAAAGCCACTCCTGCCAGTTCCACAGTCCACTAAACACAGCCTACGAATGCTTCATTACTCCCTCTATAAAGCAGGGCCATTTTCTCACTGCTAGACTAGATCATGAAAAAGTTTGCATGCTTCAACTTCAATTGCTGTTCGTTCATATTGCTCTTTTAGAAGAGGTTCTCAAACATATCCCAACTCACTGAAATTAGAGTTTTCCATATGAAAGGCAGTCTATGAACAAGCATACACTAACTGTAAGCATCAAAAGGCTAAGGAATATGCTAAGTTGTTCACATGGTACCTTAAAACCATTACCATGTATCCAAGAGAAGCAATCCATCCACCCACCCCTCATCTCCTGCACCATCACTGTTCCTATCCCACCACAAATCAGTCTGGGGAAACTAATTCAAGATTAAATTCATCTGATAACAAACAATCCAAGACATTTAATTTTTGTCCAGGTCAGTTCCCTCAAGCGATCACACATGAGCACAGAAGCAGTAACCAGGAAAGGTACAAGGACCAACTCCTTCAGAAGCAGCAGCCACGTGAAGTGACAGTGAAGCTACTGGCAAGGCAGGATGCAATTTGAATTTAATTTCCCATTCCGTTCCCAGACCACATTTCACTACAAACGAGCTCAACAGCAATTAAGAGATAAAGCAATTTTTTTTTCCAATTCTGTCAATACTTCTATAAATGAGCCCATTTCTATAAATGATGCACTATGAGCACTGAGAAGTTAGGTGATGTCTGTTCTGATGCAACTACATCAGAAAAAAGTCCAGGAACTCTCAAAAGTGTCTTTCAGAATTAACATACATTTATGAGAATTCAAGCTAAAAAAGATTTTAATACACAGACTGTCTGCTGGACCAAATTCCTTTAAAAACTCAAGTTATTAAAAAAAGACAAGATCTTGATGCTCTTCATAAGCACTATGCACAAGCACATGTAGGTCACAATTTCTGTGCCTCAACTTCTAGCCTTCTACCAACAGAAGAAGGGCCAGCTGCTATCACTGCTTTAAAGAATCAAAGAACTGGCCCTGATTACTTTTTATACTCCTCAGGGGAAAAAAAAAAAAAGAGTCACCAGCACTTAACAGACAAGAATATATTACAAGTGTTTCCTAATTTTAAATAAGCAACCACAGTCTGAAGTCTCAAATACCTTAAATGTTCCTGGATATACACAATTGTATTTTCTCAGCTTCTCAAGAACATCAAGGACCATATATGTTTGGAAATCATGTTATTCCCAGAGTACTAACACAAGTACTACAATTGAAAATGCAAAGAAAAACATTTCCACCCAAAATGCATTCTACATACCTGTAAAATCAATCTTTCTTACAGTACAACTCTTAAATCTTCTCTTCCTGACCCTAATTTTTTTTTTTTAACCAAAATTAGATGCAAGTCTATCTGCCGGAGGGGTTTAACATGTGACCCAAATAGGCTGGTTTTCTTAATGGTGCTATCACTTTTGGATAGCTGGCAGGAAAATACATTCTTATAAAGAATGGCTGACCAAATTAATAATTTCTCCTCCAGTGCTTAACAAAAGCATGATAAACTAGAAGGGAGAAGCTCGCAGCCACTTCTATTTCTGTAACCGAATTACAGTCATGCACAGAAACCTCAAATAATAATTTTCAGTAACATTATCAACTCAGTAGTAACACCCTACCTGATGCTGTTAGCCAGCATCTTCATTTTTAGGGTAAGCGAAACAAGCCCCAAACTGCCAAGGACAGGAAACAAGGCGAGACACCATCACCTTACACCACGCACGGCCCAGAGCAACGTCCTAAAGCACTCTCGTTTGGGTAGCTAGAAAGAGCAAGGGTACACTGTGCAAGGGAAGCCCTGCTAGATAAACCGTAACAAGCCCACATACAATTGAAGTAGCAATTCTCCACATCTTTTAAGAAAAAAAGACACCTTTTGGACTGCCTCCTCTGCATAAAGACTGCACATTTTTTACCCCATTTCCACTAAGACTCACGTAGATAATAGAACAGAACAATAGCCTGTTTCCAGCTTGCTTGTGTACTAACCCTACACAATGCTTTAAGAGCATAACCGAGCCACAAAGTATTAAAACAAAGTTATACTACACACATTCCACTCAAGTTTAAAATCTAGAAAGCTGTCCAGATTCTGACTTTAAAACCTACCAGTGCTTCACGAAAGATGATTCCAAATCGGGTTGTTTCACATACCATACTTCCTGTATTTCTCCTCTTTTATTGTCATGGAAACACAACAGCTGCTGTCACGACTCACACTTGCAACGCGTCTGCCTATGTCAGAACTTTTCACTCTTCTTTTTTTAGAACAGTAAAGCTCACAGTTTCACATAATTACTGAACGCTGAATTATTCCACAAGACTTCTCACTCTATACTAAAAATATTGGAGACAGTTATGGTACTGCATATTATGAATAATATGAAAAAAGGTCTGGAAAATACCCTTAAGGCAGTGACAAAAGCATCTTATACTAATAAAGCAGTTCCAAGAGCACAGTGTTTCCTAAAGAGGAAAGAACACATGGTAGCCCCAGTTTGGTGCCATCAGTAAGTGACATTTTTACTACAGGAGGTACGGGACATAGCAGGTTGAATTGCACGCACGCTTAAAGAGCACCTAAAACAAAGAAGGCCTCATTCTGTAGCACCTAAATGCGAGGCAATACATTAGTTTAAGTAAAAGCCCCAAACAAAGGATCAATTTTTCAAATCATATTAAGAGTGGTAAGACGTGGTAAGAGTAGATTATCATTTGTTACATTAGCTAAAGCGCTTTACTGGAAAGCAATCGGCAAGTAATCCACCTCCCAATTAACTGGTATTCTTTTCTACAGGAACTTCCAAGAAGCTAAACCATATGATAACACTTTTTTTTTTTAAAACCAACAGAGCTAGTAAATGCTAAATGAGTATGTTTCTCATGTCACTGGAGGATGAAAGCCTATTCCACGCGTACTAGTTCTGCTGCAGAAACACATCAGACACTGACAACCTAGTAATACATGACATTGTGCACGCATGTCCCTGTATGCGGGCTCGCACACGCGCATGCAACATCTAACTTGGAAAAATCAAGCCCTGACACACTGCAAAGCAGTTTGCCAAGTGGCTTATATCTACCTGAACCCCCGCTGCTACCAAGTGAGGCGGTTCTGCATCCTCCACCTGCCCTCAGGCACGTTTTCATCGCCCCCTCTTTACACCATCAGTGTTTGCACATCCACACAGCCTTAAGTTTGGGGATCTAATCCACCTGCAAAGTAACCCAGTAAAAATAGTGTTGTTTTTTTTTTTCCCCTCAGTAGCAGCACAGACTTGGACCAACTTCAGCTAACTTAAGTCTTACATCTCCAAAGACGATCACCAGGGACGCAGGATCCCTGTCAAGCACCATGCGAAAGTTTCAACTGTTTTATTAGGCCAGTATTTTAGTTCAGCCTCCTAAGATTGCCACTACAGTACTGGTACCAGATATATTTACTGCTGGCCTTCAGACAGCACATGCTCAAAGCACATCTTGAGCAGCAAAGTTCTAAAGTCCTTTTTACTATTTGTTTCACCATTTGTAGTAGCATAGCACTTCAGATCAGCATCTTGTATCGACTGACCATAAAATCCTATCAAGAGACCGACTCTCTTCCAGAGTTCCTGCTCTTCCTTTGAGCCTATGCTGGCACAAGCACACACACAGCACTGAGAACCGGATCAGGGTTCAATTCAGCTGAGAAATAACCCAGTCAAAACCACAATTTTAAGTATTTTTCAGCTGGATCAGCTTCCCAGGCAAGTTCATTGTGCAGTTACATGAACACTGGTGCCAGCAGAGTGGGAAGGAGTGCCTCTTTAAGCAGAAATGCTGCCAAACGTGTAGCCATGGCCTAAATAGGCAAGTCAGAAGACAGCAGGGGGAAAAAAAGGCAAACAGTACAGCTAGGAACACCCAGCTCTTAACTCTTACTTCAGCACTGCATCCACCAGAAGTTTTCCTCTTGATTTTAGCTCTCTCCTGTGCACATTCTGTGAAGCTACAGAAGCCCATTCAAAGGGTGGAAGTACCCCAAACAGAATCTTTTCAGTAGCACCTTTAAAATTAAAAATTAAGGAGTTTTACAGAGCTGATCAAGAGCTGTAATCCACCAGGATTTCCACAGATAGCCGAGTCATGCTCCTTTTTGACAAAAAAAAAAAAAAAAAAAAAAAAAAAAAAAAAAAAAACCACTCTTCTTCTCCCCATCTGATTTTTTATCTAAAGTTTTTTGATCTCAGTGCAAAAGACACCACCGGTCAGCATGAAGGACAAGCTGAAGCGCCCTCGCTACCAACCTCTTGTCAAGAGGGGACAACAACTTCTGGGGAGCCAAAAGCCACTTACTATTTAGCTGTTTGCTAAATGCTCTTTGTTTTGGTCGACTTCACAGAAGCGCACACTTGAGCCAGTTTAGACCAGCACTTCCCAGAGCACAGTAGCCTATTTCTCTCTCTAGATACAGACAGCCGTTCTACGAGCAGCTGAAGGTAAGAGCTGTAATGCAGAAGCAGACTTAAGAATACAGGCAGGACAGGACTATGATCTATGATTTTTTTTATTTTTTTTTTTTTAATTTTCAACAGCATATTTCAAGTTACACCTTTAAACAAACCTATTACTAGTCCTTGCGCTTCTGAATTGATGTTGCTTCATGAGCATAGAGAACTTAACCACAGCCCTCAGAAAGAGAAGTTAAGCTCCCCCCTAGAACTGCGCCCCAAACCTTCTTCAGCATTAGTATCCCAAACTCTGCTCATGCCTTTGCTACTTCTGAGAATCTTTCCTCCCCTCCTACGGCATCAATTCCCATTAAAAAAGCCTATCCATCACCTCTATAATAATGCCATCGTTGCTGTGCTGTGACTCCTGCCCACAACAGAGCTGGGTAGAAGCCCTTCCTCCTGGCTGAGCCCACCAACATCCCTCCATCTAGAAGCCAAGCAGCTGCTGAGCCGACAGAGCGGGATGTGCCACCAGGAGCAGCAGTCTGCTCAGGCAAAGCTAACCAGCTTTCTGGAAGGAGGTTCAGCAGCTCTAAACCCTCGTACGCACAGATGTTACCTGACAAAGTTCTCTGATAAGGCAAGAGAAGACTGAACTCCAGGTGCTGGTAAGCTGCTCTTTACCGCAGTTCTCATTCCTGGCTTCAGTTTTCCTTACTGCTAATGACAACTATTTGGGTGTACTGAAGACAAACTACCACTACTGAAGCAATGACAGTTCCCAGAGCTGCTCTGCAATTTTGAAGCCTGTCAAAAACAAACACAAAACTACATTTGAAAGATATAACATACCTAGAATCAAATAGAGAAAACATTCCTCAACAAGAGAAATGTCAAATCTTGTTTCCATCTCTGACCACACACAATTTGGCTAGGGATAGAAATGTAAGAGACTTCATCTGTTCATCATCTGCACAAACTGCAACAGACTACAGCAATGTTTCGGCCATAAAGAGGAAACGTGAATCAAGTGATAGATTATTAACACAGAAGCACAGAATGGTTCCGTATCAGACTTAACAGCACCCACAGCAGACACCCCGGTGCCTCCTTCAGAGGCACTCAGGCCTGAAACAGTTAAACAGCTTGTCAAAGATGAGGGATGGTCACTCAGGGCTGAAGCTTAGGACTTCAGTTCCTGGCTCCCAGCCTTGGATGCAGACTATCAGACTTTTACGTATCTTTGGATAACACTTGAAAGAACAGTTAGACACAGCAGCCTGACTCTTTTCCTTCTGCCAAGTAATTAAACAAATTTGACTTAATTTGTTCTGAAGTACAAACTCATTCCATTAAGCCAGCATCTAGTTTTCAGACAGTTTACACTCACAGTTCAAGTTGTTTCCAACTGGAATTGCCACTCTGCTACTTCTTGGAGAACAGAACAGCAGAAGAACAAAACCAAAAACTGCAGAAAATCTCCGTACTCCTTCTCTGCAGTACTCCCATAAAGGAAACTTCTACTAAGAAAGTGTGGTAATGTCTGCTCTTGAGCATTTCTGGACAGCTAAGTCTTACCTGCACTGAAACAGTGATGGCACAAAGAAGAAATCCATGCATTACAGATGCTTTTGATACCCTGACCACTGAACTTGTCAAGGACGATAACTCTGCTTTCACCAGTGGAAAAGTCTTGTCTAATCTAGTGTCCTGGTTCTGGATTCTCCAGAACAGACGGAATGACAAGGTGGGCACAGATACACTGTAGGACAACAGCAAGACAAATATAAAGTCGAGAAGGGAGGAAAGCTTCTGCTGAGCAAAGAATCAGCTGTTTCAGAAGCAGACAGCAGAAGCCGCAATGCCTTTGCCCTTACGCAATAGACCGCCATATGCCAAAAAGGCAACCTTATGCCATCAGTTAAAATTAAGGACACCAACTATAAGGAAGTTGACACTCACATTTCAACCTAGAATCCAACTTCTGTACTAAACCTTGATGTGAGAGAGCCAGGCCACAGCTTACAACCAAAGAGAAGTCCATATATGCTGAGAGAAGTAGTTCGCTGCTCCTCACACAGCCCTGTTCCTTCAGTTACAAAGCTTTGCCAAAGCAGGATGGCACAGGCAGGAGCCCACGCTCGTTAGCCTGCAGACCACAGTGGTTAAAGAATCACTTAAGTTTCAGACAGCAAAATTTTCTTCAGCTTTCACCATGGAGCCTGCCACAAGAAAGGAGACAAAGGCAGGGAGGGAAGAAAGGTCAGACTGACTTAGAGCCACTGTCAACTTGTCCTTCAGTACTTTGAAGGAGGACCGAGAGCACGCAAAACTGCTGCTCCAATTTTGCAAGAAGTACACAAGGCTTCATTTTATTAAAGTGACCCTTAGAGCCAGAAATACAGAAAAAAATGTCAGCTTGATACATTATCAACCCTTCCAACAGTATAACAGATAGACATTATAAAGCATAATAGGAACTCCAAGGATTGCATAGAAGGTAAAGTCGCATTATGATTAGGCAGCTGGCTGATAACTTCCAGCATGCATTCTGGCAGCTGAATACCCAGGAAGAGCTTAGAATTCCAGTTCAACAAATTCATTACAATCAAGCATAATACCAATCCTGGGACCTCATTCCAGGATCTAGGCACTTAAATTTCAGGATGTCTCACAGTATGTTGAGGCTCTGGGGTCTGCACTTACTCACTGTAAGTCAATTATAGCTGGCAATGACACTAAATTTTTCTTTGCTCTTTGGGTCACAAAATTAGAAGTCTACATATTCCATACAATCAAAAATGTACACACAATTTTCTGGAAAGCGTCCCGACTGGCTTGCCGAAACTGAAGCTAGTTAATTCTCTGACAGTGAAGGCTTCCCTCAACTCCACCCACTGAGACTCGCTCCGCAACGCATAGTGCAGCTGCTAACCCGGCAGGAAGCAGGAGGCTAGCAAGTCATCTTTCCGAGTACAAAGTACGATACTGAGAACAGCTAAGGAAGTTCAGGACAACCTACTTCCTGACTTCTGCATTTCCAGTTCCCTGTAAAAGCCACTTCATCATACATATATACAGAAAGCTCATTACTATTATATGAATGTCAACACGTCTATTTTAATGAAGAATTATTTGTAAGCACCTGCCACACAACCATAATTCTTTCAATATTTGTACTTAATTGAGGATTTAGTTTGATATGAAATTAAAGGTTACAGAATTTAAAGTCTGTCACAGGAAGATTACATTATGTTTAACAGTAGTTTGGAGTCCAACCTTTAAAATATGCTTCCCGAAAAAATTTAAAACTCAGCTTTAAAAAAATGTTACAGCTTTCTTGCTTCCAAAAAGCTATCTTTCAGCTTGTAAAATGACAGCAGTCTCTGAAAGTGCCTTGTTCGCCACAAGCTGTAGCTAATAAATAAAAATAATTCTCATGTTTATACTAATTTTTCAGCCTTTGGAAGTTAATCTGAACCACACATCAAATGGGAAAATAACGGGAACTGTAGTTACCACTTTTCTAAATACAACATTAATCTCACTTGTCTGCAAGTAAGAGCATTCAGGGTATGTTTAAAAAAAAAAGAAATGTTACAAATTGCATAATTGACAAGGCCAACTGCTTGCAAAAGAAAAATTAACTCATGATCTTACAGGGTGTATCACGCAACCAGGACCTTATGGCCAAAGAAATTTAGAAGTCAATGCAGATCAAAGAAATTTTGCTAGCTAGCCCAGCTGAGCAGCACACAGTAAGTATGACTCCTCTAATGCTCCCCAACCAAAATGAAAGAAAAACAAGCACATTTTTTGCAGTCACAATCAGAGGCAGCCATCTTAGTAAAAGATGACATTTGTCACTGCCAGCACTAGTAGCCCTAGCTTAGAAAAGTTTTAGGCAATTGCCAGTATCATTTCAAACACAAAACCCCTCCCTATGTAGTAGGTAGGCATGCACAAATATTCTGATTTCCTCCTCTTCTGGTTAATAGAAGCTGGAAAGATTGGGAAAAATCACTTGATCTTTATCTAATACTCAGGTCTTCAAAGAACACAAACATTAACTAATTGCCACAATACCTCCCTGGGGAATGCAAGTATCACATTCCCCATTTTGCAGATTAGAAAAAAACACAAAGCAAAAACTGAGTGACAGGAAAATTTAACTAACAGTTTTGGAAAACAATTCCAGCAAAATACTTCAGAAGCCTAAAAGCAGCCCTTCTTAAAAGTGTGAACAGTACTCTCGTAGCATAGGTTGATCCTGAATCCAGGTATCTGAGTGCACATCAAATGTCTATTTGCTTTGCTCAAGTTGCATACAACACTGAGTAAGATTGCATTCACATCTTCCCAAAGAGGAGCTAGAAAGTCAGAAACAAAAAATCACAGTAAAAAGATTGCTCTTACCTTCTGCTACATCATCATCTACAGCGCCTTTCACCTGAGAAAAACACCACTGAATGTCATTTCCTCCTCCAGCTCCTAAAAAACACAATACAAAAAAATGAGACCCCCCCAGAGCAACACAAAGAGCCCGTAGTAGTTACCAAGTGAAAATTTCAGACAACATTGCACACGCCTACTTCCTCAGCAATGATGTCGGCACAATCAAATTGCCCCTCCCCACCTTTTCCCTTTACAGATATTGTTTTTGTCATTAGTGGCTTGCCAGCATCCAAAGCAGTGTTTGTCCAAAACAGCGTAAGCAGTAACAGAGATAAAAGCCTCTATTACCAAAAACTCGCAGGGCTAAGCAACATCACTGGCACTAACTTAAAATGCACACTTAAAATGCGAGCGCGTGAACACCCTATTTCACACAAAGCTTCCTCCTACTTCATAAATCAGAACCCTCCACCAACACACACACACACACACACACACACACAACTTAATCAGCAACTGCCAGAAAAGCTCTGCGTTTTTGGAACATTTCAATCTTTCAATCAACATAAACCAAGCATGTCACTCATTTCCTCCTCTGACAAAGACACTGAACTGAACCTACGTACTAAAGGCTAAAGAAAATAATTTTACCACAAATTTAGAGTCTTCGCAGAAGTAATGAAAGCAATTATCAGCTTAAAAAACACCAGCAAATCCGAGCAGAAAAGCAAAACAAGCAATCTGATGTTAACAAGTTCTACTACCATAGAAAACGGATCGAAGAGAAAACTTCAGGAACATTACTGCCTCGGCGGAAGGCAGTGATTCATTTGAACCCTGCCACCAAAACACACAAAAAAATCACCACCCATTTCTTTTGCATTTCATTCTGAGCAAATCACTGCTGGGCTGAGTACATACAGGAAGGGACTGAAATGGGCCTGCCTTTTTTTTTTTTTTTCTCCCCTGAAAGCCACTGTCAAAATGGAACTTTTCCTCAGCACAATTCAAACAAGCTGAGCAACAGATGGCATTTACACATTAATCCAGAGGTCTGCTATCACTTCCAGCATAACAAAGAATACATAAAGGACTTCTTCCCTCTCCCACATTAATTTGAGGCATTAAAAAAAAAAACAAACTCCAAGATGTGGAAATCAGAAGCCCCAAAACAACCTTTCCAAAGATGACCAAATGGCTCAATATTAACTGAAGTGCTAGAATACAATCAGACTCCAACATACATTTTTTGCTTGCCTTAATTTCTTTTCTGAAGGATTACAGACAAGCAAACTATGTAACTTGACAAGGTGAAGGCAACTATGAGCATCCAACTACACAAGAGATGTCAAAATGCTTTTTTGCAGGTATGTTGAAAGCTCTGCAACACTCATCTCTCCACCATTCCCCCAAATCCGTACAACCTATTTTCTTTCCTCTCTCCAGCCCTTTCATTTGTCATCTAGCAGCTGGCACCATGGAAGCATTTAAAGGCGACAGCTTGTAGGAAAAACCACTGCTCCTAAATAATGGTAAAATTCTGTTTTTCATACAGTTTACTTGAACCAAGTCAGCATTCCCCCCCCCCCACTAAAAGAAGAGGGTGGAACATGGGAGTGTGGTGGAGGAGGGAAAAAGGCAAAGCACAAACCTAATACAGCCTCCCTCACTTGCTCCTACAAATGCAAAGCACTGAAAAGGCAAATCAATTTGCAGAAGAGGGGGATGAATATATTTCCAAATGAAGAAATTGCAAGGAAAAGTAAGGAGGAAGAGATGCCTTATGCATACACGCTTCTAGCCTACCAACAGCACTTTCAGATGCAAAATGGGGAGCAAGCACAGGAAGGAATGAGAAAGAAAACACAGAAAGACTTGTATTATCTAATTACACCCTGTATCCAATTTTACTCTCATTTGCAGATGCTTAAAGCTGCGCCCTGCAGAAGGGTACACCGGCACGTCTGCACCCCAAAACGCCTCTCCACGCACAGCAGCACTTCCCTGCACAGCCCTCACCAACTCCGCCTGAGAAATTCAGCACACAAGCGCGTTTACAAATTCAAAAAGCCGGGGGGGGAGGCAATAAAGGCGAAAGGCCCACCCTGCCCGCTGAACTTCCAAACACACCACTTCCCCCGCTGAAGCCCCTCCACCTTGCTCCTCTCACGCGATTTCTTTCTAATTGCAATCAGGGAGGGAAAGGGCGAAGGGGTGGCAGGGGGGCAAGCAGATTCCCCAGAAGGGGGGGCCCAGC
>VXAA01002388.1:163206-192483 GCA_013399115.1 Anseranas semipalmata
GGGTGGGTGGAGGGGGTGGTTGTTTGTTTGTTTGTTTTGTTTGTTTGTAACTTCCAAACCTCATGGCCTATACACAGAAATGTTTCTTTCTAGGGAAGGGTTGCAGTGGCATTGAGGGAACAGATTTGCTCATTCCTTACTAATAAACCTAAATAGGTGAAAGAATAGCTTCAGCGACCTCTATGAAATGAGTTTGCTTAACAAAAGCAGGAAGCTGAAAGCAAGTGTGTTAAAAACATTGCTGTCTATAGGATTTCCCTGTTATTTTTAATAGTGGGGTTTAGTATCTTCTATTTTAGATTCTTACTAAAGCAATGTACTTTTATGCATTAATTATCAAGCTATTATCCTTCACTATGAGTTGGAAGAATTACGCCTGCACAGGTTTATTTCAAAAGGCGTTAAGTAAATACAAGTCTTAGCTCAAGTGCTATACTTATCGTGTGTGTACCAATGAAGCCATTGTTAATAAAACGTATGTAAAAGCCAGTTGATCTAAAAAATGCTCAACTGGCTCATTGGAATCATGTTTTTGTGCTTTGAAGGAGCTTGTAATTTTAGTAGGATGTTGCAGTAAGGAAGTTAATTGCTAGCTCTGTGTGGTGCTAGCAGGGTGTATGAACTTATCACATCAGTGATCTGACTTTGCCAGAAGAAATGTTCCCTAAAAACCATGGATTGTGGGAAGAGATGACTAAATGTATAATTTGGAATAAAATGCTCTTGCAGGCTTTGAACTCAGGCATTCTTGCTCCTGATCCTAGCCTCTAGTCAAGTCTCGTACTTTCAATCAGCTTGGTGTTGCTAACACTTCATGGTATTTAGGGGGTGGGAACAGACTGATGTCCTAAGCCCTGGAACCACAGAAAGACATAAGAAATTCAGCTGATATTTTTCAAGGAGATTTTAGCTTCTGTGATTCTAGAGGGAAATGTGAAAATGTGACTTCTCGAACAAAACAAAACAAAAGGAAACCAAATGCAAAGAGCCTCAACATCTCTCTCTAAAACTCTCTTGATTCTTAAGCCATATACTAACTATGACTCCGAGTAGTGACACTATTGCTCTAATATTTCTGGGGCATGTATGCAAAAAATGACGTGTGCAGATAATTAGCATGACTGGTTATAGTCATTCATTAACTTATCCCTCGATGTATGAGTTAATTTATCTTTTGGTTTCGTTTTTCTTTTCATTAATAACAGCACAATATTTCCAAGATTTTTTTTAAGTTTTCAAACTTTCTTCCATTTAGCACATATTATTCAAGCATTTGCAGCTGAAACTGTTCTGAAACATTCCCTGCTTGCTTCACTTTGTCACACAGTTCTTCTGGTAACAGGTTTGTAAGAGTCTGAAGGTAATGCCAGGAATGAACTGAGAAGGGAAGGAAGGGAGGCCAAAATAGCAGACTGAATTGTTCCATTCATGTGGCTTTTCTGCTAGGGAATAAGTTAACACTGTAAACAGGAGAGAGGTGTGGTTTGCAGATTGGACAGGAAATCCTTAGTTCTAATCCTTGCTGTGTTGATTCCCTTGGAGACCTTGAGCAAATGCTTTCCGTTCCTATTTTTTCATTGGAAATGAACTAGGGATGATGGCACTTAACTAGCTCATAGGAGCAGTCTTTCAGTTAAAACATTTAACGTGCTTTAAAAACAACTCGTGGTGCATGGGTTTGAAATCAACTTGGCTATTTGCTTGAGGTTATTTCCTTACATTGCTCTGAGGACCAGGGACCTTTGGGGGCCCAAGTCATCAGAGGCTTTGTTTTTCTCACTTGTAACAATGCAAAGCAGATGCTTTACCAGGGATATAAGGAAAACTAGCCCCACCAATATCCATTGTCTATTATAACATGTGGCCAGGCATCCTTAGTACACACTGTGGCTGCATTTGGCCCTGGTGTAAAAAGATTTCTTAACTTTTTTCCTTTGGGTTACAGGCAGCACGCCTGCAAGTGAGGATGTGTGAGAAGGAATGATGGCTGTGGAGAGTATATTTTTAGGAGGACTCTTATGTGTCAGGCCCTCATTAGAAGCCACACACTCTGGTTGCTGAGCTGTGTGGCAGCCTCTTGTGCCCTGAGACCCCGCGTAGCAGATGCAGCTGTCTAGCAAGCTATCCGACTGTGTCTGATGTGAAGGGTCCGGGAGCGGGAGGTGGTGATGCTGGGCTGGGAATACTGAAGAAGCATAGAGACCGGAGGCGTGACAGCCCTGTGGGAAGTCAGAGTAATGGTTCTGATTTTTTATTATGGATCCTCTGTGTTGATGTAAATGACTGTGTAAGTGATGAATCAGACTTATGTCCTTATCATCCTACTTTAATTGGAGAGAACCTGTGGTAACACAGCCTGTTAACAGGGGCATGGAAAGGCAAAAGTCCAGACTCCTAAAAAGTATGCCTTCGTCTCAGTTTCTTGGGTTTTCTGTAACTTGTGCTTACAGCTAGAATTTCAGGGGTACCAAGCACACACAACTCATGCTAGTCCAGAGGAGTCCATGGAAATGTTTCTAGAACAGAGAGGCTATTTTCTTCTATCACATAATTAGAGAAGGAGAACTCATTAAACAGTTGACTGTTACTTACCAAACTTCTTTGGCTTTTCTCTTAGCTGCAAGCATTTTCAGTTGTCAAAAGTGCTGAGAAATGCTGCTGAAATTTAGAGAAGAAATTTCTCACCATTCTTATTTGTAAATACTTTTATTTAAAATTCATTTAATTTTTTTGGTTCTGAAAACCTTTGTAAACTAGGCTTAGTTTGAAAGACATCTAATTTTGAGAACCTAAAGTAACTGGGTCATGGTTTGCATAAAATTTGTCCTGAGCTTGTTATGAGATCCTGACTTTAGCCATAAAGTTTTACATGTGTAGAACTCAATTGTCTCATATTGCTTCATTGTGAGAATTCACCTGACTGGTGGGAATCTCCCTAGTTGGTCCAAGACATCTTCCAACGTTCACAGGATCTGCTTTTTCCATGCTTCTCCATTCCGTCTTCTATCTTTCCCACATATCCCCCTACATTACTTCCTCCCATTCCTCTCTCTTTTTCCTTCATCTCTCCTCTTGCCCTTCAAAATCCAAACCCTTTCTTTGATCCTCAGAGAAGCAAAACAGATCGAAAGTTGTGGCAGGCCCAGTCATTTTCTTTTCATTTTGTCACCGCTGTGGAAGCTACTATACATGGATGTGCCAGGGCATACAGATGACCAGGTAACTTTTGTGGCTTTCCATATCAGAACTCAAATCACTAAATCACAGGCTCATGCTTTAGACATTTAGTCATTCACAGCTTGGCAGCTGGGAAGCTATTTACAAGATACCAGTGAAAGGGACAGAAATTTGAAATTAAGCCTGCCAATAAATCTCAAGATTTCTGCCACAGACAACTGCAGCCATCCAAGAGGAAAATGCATCACTTTCTTCAAAGACCCCAGGGCTACAATACATTCAAGGTCTGCCGTAGAAGATATGGCCTGAAGTAGCTGTGTAGAGAGAACCCCTGAGATATAGGAAAAGGGCAAGTTGTTTAACAGTGATACTTAATTGCCCTACCCTAGAGACTATTTAAAAATCCTAGACAAGAGTAAGCCCTGAATTATTCTGATTATTGACCTTCCTCCCTTTCCCTTTCAGTGCCTTTATCTTCTTTGCATTTATTTCAGTATCCGAGATAGAAGAATTTTTCCTTTGAAGTTCCCTGTATGTAGTTTTTGACATGAACCTGTGTCTTGCTTTCTCTGCCTGTAAACAGAGAGACCTCTGTATTTATATCCCAGAGGAAAAAAAAAAAAAAAAAAGAAGATTTTATTTTTAAAAAAGAGTATTTATTTTTCAACCAGAATTTACTTTGTAAAAGACTCCACAAGGGTAAAGGAGAAGAAAAGTAAACAACTCCTTTACTGATACTTGAGTATCAATTCATTTAAATTACATGAAACTTGTTTTTGGGCAAACACAAGTATGCAGAAGAATACTAAAACTTCCTGCTTCTGAGTCATCAGATTAAATTATCAATTTTTATTTTTGATAGCCTATTTCTATTCTCTGTTGTTTGATTAAAACCAACATACTGGCAAAAGTGTATACAATGCAGAAATGCTCGTAGAACCTGAACTGTCAGCCAGCCCTTCCAAAAAACACATTAGTTCTCCATTCTAACACTTGGGTTTAGACTTAGAGCTGATCTCTCCTGGTGTGCAAGCAAATTAAACAGTAAACAGGAGAAAAAAAGTGGAAATGTGATTTTTTTTCCAGCAGGCACAGGTATTTTCTCTAGCTCCATCAAAATCTCTTTGCTTGTGTTTCACTACTCCCTGTTTAGCTGTTGGTTACCCCAGCTGCACAAATACAGCAGATGCATGCTCCATTCCTTCCTGCAGGTCAAGTCGCAGAGACTGAACATGCACAACCCCAGGACCTTTTGGCATCGGGGCCCCTCAGCCATTTATGATCTACAATTAGACTCTTACCTTGTAATCATTCTATCATCCAAAACTGATTTCAGAGTCCTTGGAGCAGGGCAGCTGGTGCCTACTCTGACACTAAGACCAGGCACATGAACCTGAAAGAGCAATTTGGTTGATAAGATCATTGCTGCAGTGTTAGTGCACAGTAAGTTAATTCCATGGCTTGAACCAGAATTGTTATAAATAAAGTAGCACAAAAAAAGTAATGATTTATAAGTATGTTGTGCCTTTTGTCTTAGAGTCTTTTGCCCACTCTCACCAAAGTCAATATAGACAGATCTTTAGTTTCAGTGACATTTAGGTCAGGCTTTAGGTACAGTTTGCATCCTACCAGAGAATCCAGCTCTAAGGCTTAGGGACCAGACTTTCCAAGTTTCACTCTTACAAAGCTGCTTGTTTCAGCTTTTGCTGGTTGCAGAGCCTCCTCTACTTGCCTCCTGCTGGTGACATTGAATCCAAGGCTGAATAGCTCTGAGACAGAGAACCACAAGGTTAGAACAAGTCAGTTTGTCATATTACGTTTTCTTTATCATAACTGTAGAAAGTTATAAGAAACTGACAGTAAAGCAAATTAGACATACTCTTTGAAAACAGAGAGCTGTTCTCCAGGCAAATCTGAAACGCGGAATACTACATATAAGTAATTAGCGCTAGAAAGTTACCCTCTACCCTCCCCCCAGCCCAAAAATAAAAATAAAAATCATGAGTTTTCTACTTTAAGAGAAATTTCATCTTTCCAAAACTTGGTTACAGTCCAAATTGGACAGTCACTAGAAATATTTTCAAATTCCCACAAACGAAGTTCCCTGGACTCCGCAGGGGCTCTGAGAAATCAACAACCTTATCAGTTTTGTTTCCAATAGCAGGCAGGAAATTACTAAGAACATCAATTCATTGAGCAACTACAGGGGTTCCCATGATATCTGACTTCCCGCAAAACTGCCAGGAGGACTATCTTGCTGTTAAATACCATAAACCTTCATGACCCACGTCTCCAAACGACACTAAACAAGGTACTGGCTCTGTGCCAAGGGACTCAGACACTTTTTCCTCCATGGACCCTGCAGAAACAAAACTGGTTCTTCTGATCGGTCCTAGGCAGTCCAGACTGAGCAGAAGGGTGGCCATGATTGCACGGATGTTTCTGCTGGTAGCAAAGTTCAGTGCTCTGGTTCTCAAGACAATCCTGCACTTAGGCACACAACGAGAAAGGGTGCAGGGGCAGGAGTATGAAATCAGTTACAGGCAAAGTGCAAATATTCACAGAGCTGCAGCTCGCAATGCTTCTGGTGGCACGTTTGGGTATCAGCAAATGGTGTTTGGTGTTCTCAGAATATGTTTGAGAGGTTCTTATCAATACAGTGAACACAATAGTGAGTTTATTCAAAGACATTGTTGGCAATTGTATTGTGCCCAGAGACAAAGCTAATTATAACATTTTATTTAAAGAAAGGATGTAATGTCCATGAAATGACCCAAGATAGAAGGTAAGGTACGGTGTATTCATGTGGTTTTTTTCCTAGCAAATGTTTCCCACATGGGACTCAATTCAAGTTCTTGTTCTGCCTAATTCTGTCCAAGAGCTTGAACTTGGTCTGTCACATTATAAACCAGTGCCCTAATTAAATTTGTTGCTGGCCATCCTCAGCAAAGGGTAGGTCTTCTTTCTTTCTTTCTCTGTACTTTGCCAAACAACTACAACAACAACAGAGTTTTGAAAGGCCTTGGTTTTCCTCTACACTGTAAAGAAAATGCATTTGAAAACCTGGAAAACTTTCAGGAATTTAAACTTAACTTTCCTAATACCGTCAGAATATAAAATTCATATAAAATATTCTCTGTCCAAACTGAAACTGAAGTGTGAATAGCTCCAACGACTTGGCAAACGAAGAGCTGGAAAGTGAAGTTTTCCGTGTTTCCAGACTACTGTCCTACCTAAAGAGCAAGAGAAGACGGAGATTTGCAGATTTTCCGAGTTGGTTAATACCCATGAGTTCACACTGAGATCAGCTGAGCTACAATGTGTTATGTATTTTGGGAAACCTTTCCTTGATCTGGCTTCAATTGCATGTTTTGCACCTTTGAGTGGTTTGTGGCCACTCAAATCACTTCAGTAGCTCATTGCAGAGGCAAGAATAGATCACAGATTATGTATTTCTTTCCTCTTTCTTTTGCACCTCTGTATCCGTGCTCTCATGCTCCGGAAAGATCCTTTTACTTCCTAACTCCTCCATTTACCCACTTTCATTTTCCTATTTACTCATTTCTTGGCCATGTTTTTGCTCTGTGTTCCTCTCCTTGTATTAGATTGAACATTACACAAGGAGGCAATTGTTTGCTTAATACACTGTATCTCTATTGTCCTTTTAGAGCAGTAATGAGTGTGAGACAACTGGACTTTGCATCTGCCACAAGAAATCGGAATAGCCATCACATAAAATTACTCTCCAGTGTTAATCTGCAGAGGTGTTTCCTGCAGCAGCTTGAAACAGATTCTCTCTCTGCTTGCTGTTTCTTCCAATTTTTCTTCTCTGCGTAACCCCAGCATCAGAGTAACTGTTGCAGCAGCCAGCCCATAGTTCCAGTTTCATCCTATGTTGCCAAATCTGCAGTTCCACAGAGCCTGGCCCCTCTTCCTCTGCCAAGTTGTAGGAAGCCACTGATTCCAGTGTCATGTTCGCCACTCATGCAGCATGGATTATGTAATCCAAAGAGTGTTCTAAATAAAATGGGACCCCTGTAGAATAAGTACCTTGCTTTCATTGTGACTGCAACCAGCGTGACGTTGGTCTTGAGGGGGAGGCTGGGGAAGGAATACACAATGCATTGGAAAATACCATACACAGGGCCTGGTCTGACAGCCATAAATTTGCATGAACCAGTACGATGTTTATCCAGGGCTACTCCCTGCACTTACATACGTGGTTTTGGCTATGAGACAACTCAAATCAAGACCTCCACGAGGAACATTCCAACCCATCTAGGCTTCTGTCCTAGCAGGAACAAACCATCAGACCTTTCTTTCCAGTGTCTGATGTTTATAGGACTCCTAAAGAAGGTACAGCTATGCACACTGTTAAATATTATTGCTCCTCATTTTGTTCTGATACACATCAATGAAACAAAATAATCGGGCTGATGTTTCCACTTGTATCTTGTCAGAAATCATTCCAGTTAAATGTGAAGGTAGAAAAGTTAACTGATCTTGGAAACAGGCTTTATTCCCTACCAATCTGCACTCCCAGTGACTATATAATGCTTTTTTAACTCAAGCTGCTTTCTTTGATTTACAAGTTGTATCAACGTAAGATCTGCTTTGCATAGTACTGAGATGCAGCCATTTCTGGAATAGGTTTTGAAATCAGTTAGTAGTGAATAAGATTACAGCACAGATCAGAAAGGGACTGATTCTATTGTTTTTCTTTATAAAAATCAAGGGTGAGTTCATAATTAGAAGGCTGACAAAGAACTTACGGGATCTGAGTTTTGTTCTCTGTTCTGTTTCACGTTCATGGTGTGAGCAAGACAAATCATCTAATTTCTTACTTCCTGTTTTCTAAAAGCAGGGACAATAATGGTGTCTTTAGCTAGGTTTGTGTGTTTGGGTTCTCTTACTGTACCTAACGTAAGGACCTTGACTTCTTTTTGTACCTGTTGATGCTAAGTTAATGATACTGTAATTGTTATTTACTAAGTAAGAGCTGAAGTTTCTTTGAATTTAGGTGTAAAATGTATGCTGGATAAGATTTAATGTGATGTCAGAAAAATTGCAAAAGACAACAAAATGAAAATATCAGATAAAACTGCTTGGGAAATTTAAGGTAGGGAGCAAATACCCTCGGAGGAATTTGGCCAAGAACACAGAAAATAACTATGTGAACAACTGTTGCTAAGATATGCAGGTATCGTAAATGCTTAAGAAATACTTAACATGTGGAGGAAAACAGTCATCATCCCTTTAAATGTATACAAGTAGTCAGGATCTTGTTTTTTAATTCCCGTCTGAGAAGGTGTAGAATTTCAAGGGATGTGCCAAGCATGAGGACATGATGCTGGATGGCTCCAAACAGAATGGACACTTGCTCGGTTATTTCTGGACACACGAGTACTTTCGTCAATGACGCTAGTGTTGCAGCTGTAACAAAGAGAGGCTTCTGTTCTGTTGTGGAGATAAAACTCGAGTGGATGCATGGAGGAGGGGCAGAAAAGAGGAGGAAGACTGGATGGCATGACCCATATCACGTTTTGCTAACAATAGCGTTAATTCATTGCTTAATTAAATAGTTAATTAAGTTCAGTGTGTGGACTAGATAGAACAATTAATTGTGGGCTCATTGCATTTTTCAATTTGTTTTAAGAAAACAAAAATCAATTCATCATCATTCCCTGAATTTTGCCTACCTCACAGAGCACTGACCTAATCAATGTGACATACGCTAGCTGCCCTTTATGGTATTAATGGGTCATGCTACAAGAGATTCCTGCACTCTAGGAAGAGTATTTAGCACAGACTGGGAAAATGTTCTAAAACAGGAATGGCAATTCGCTGGTCAGTTTTTAAAAGAGGGAATGTTGGTCTAATGGTTGAAGTAGGGATAAGACTAGGGGGAAGAGCTTGAGTGGAAGAAAGACTTTGGAGAGTCATGAAAACAACAAAAAAATTTCAGAAAATTCTAAATGTTTAGGAATATCTAAAAGGAAAATACAATTGTTGCTTTATTTTTAGTAGGAATGTGGACTGTTGGTTAAAGTGCTATGAAACAGTAGGGAAGCATAGAGAAGTTACAATTAACTTTCAGATCTGTATAACAAAAAATATAAAAGTCATTGTCAAAATGTAAAATTTTTATGTGAGGTTTCCAGTTTATGTTAAAGTTATCTATTAAACATTGCAATTTTTTTTGTGGGGACTTGATAAAATTCTCAAAATGCTTCAAGTGGAAACCTCAGTGGAAATCCCTCCACTCTTTCCCCTTTGTTGAAATTTATTTTGGGTCCCCACAAAAATAAATCCTAGGCTGGCTTGGTCAGGTCTCTCCCATTTATATGTTCACAAAGGTATGTGGCATTTCAGTTAATACTTAGATCCAGGAATACTTCCAAGTTCTTCAGGGCAACTCTGGGTATTTGTCCTTGATGTACCTAAGGTTGACATTTGGAGTGTGGACAGGGTGTTAGCTGTATGAGGATGTTAAGGAAGTTTGAGACAGGAGTTCAGAAATGCTGGAGAATTTCTATTCTAAATCACAGTTGTTAAATGATGAGCCAACACAGCTTGTAGAACAGGGAATGTCTTCTCTTCAGTCTTCTCTAAAGTTTTTGGTTTATATGTCTGCAATTTTCTCTGTATTTTTTAGGATGAAATCAGCCAGGAGAGGGAAGCAAAAGCATAACCAGATGAAGCAGATGTGAATCGGCAGCAGTTAGAAAATAGGCAGCTTCCTTTGGGATATTTCTTTACCAGTATCCTAAATACAAGATGTAAAAGGGTAAGCAGGAATTCTGAATCACATGCACATACGAAGCTGATTAAGCAGAGACCCGGCTAGCTGAGTAAACTCAGTTGTAGAGTTTTCTGCTACTGCTGTGTGTAGTACAGTGGGACACTGGCTTTGTCTATAGTTAAATGTTATGTTCTAAGTGTGTCTGCACTGGGGAGTAACCCCCACAATTTTCTTAATTCATCTCCATCTGTAGTCAGCCATAACACAGATGTGTGCATGCCAGTACAGCCAATTCGAGACTCGCAATGAAAACTAAATTGTACCAGCTAAGAACAGCTGGTCACAAAAAGTGTGTTTTATGATACTATAATTGCATTTAGTCACCTAATTAGTGGTGAAAGAAAAAATGCCATGCCAAAAAGCAGAAAAGTTTGATTAAGGGTGCCTGGTGAGAGCAGCTGTAAAGGTAACAATAAAAAACAGCCCTAGCCTTGGAGAGGTCAGAGTCTGTTACTGGTGGGACATTTTCTGAGCAGGCTCCATAACCCCTGAAGCTCTCTTTAATTTACTCACTGATCTGAAAAAGATATATGTTTGCAAGAGTTTTGAAGAAAACAGACTATGCATTTCCAAAGTCACAACTCAGTTTTTAAAATGTGGGTAAATCCTGCTTAATGTTTACCAGTGCAACTGTGCAGTAACTATAAAATTCAGAGCAATTTAATGCCTACTAGGTGGAGTGACCGTAAGGACACGTGACAGCTGTTTGCAATGCTGAAGCTCAAAATGACTGTTTACCTGGTTTAAAATACTGCAGATATTGCTCTTCATTCCCATGATGTTTGCACCTTTCAGGACTTTTTCAATGCTGTGAAAAGACTGATTTTGGAAATTCTTGTATTTCAGGTAGATTTCTGTGTTAACTTATACTATAGGAAGTTGAAATGGCTAGAAAAGGTGACCTGAAGAGTAGAAAAAGCATTTTATATTTTTGTCCTTTTCTTTATAGACATCTTCAATAAAATTGCTGGTTTAACTTCTAAATCAGAGCTAGATTCATGACTCAGCTGCTATTTTATTGCTACCCCTTCAATTTTGGGTGGGAAATGTTTTATATAACTGCACTGTGTCATGTTTTCAGCTGAGAAAAGACATATATTACTTTGCTCCCCCACGTCCCGAGAGACCCTCTAACCCATAAAAATGATAACATTACATTATACTCTCCTATTAGGCGCGCAGTGAAATATATCCACTGATTGTTTATCTTCCAAACGGATGAAAGATGATGATTGAAATTATATACTCCTTCCCTTCCTCCCCGCCTCTATCTGCCCCTTATCTATCAGGGACAACAAGAAATGCTCAGGAGTTTAGTAATGGAATCTGTAATCTTTCACTTCCAGGTCAGCAGTTCAAATCTAGCTCAAACTGGAGACAACTGAGCTGCTACCATTTACTAGCTGTTTATTGGCCTGCAGTGTGATAACCTTTCTCTGGGTTTCAGTCTAATTCCTGCAGAATGGGTGTCCCTAAAAGTAAAAGCCATCATCCTGACTGATACCCTTTATTCACAGGGACATTGGAAAAGTTAAACAATTAGCCATAGAAATCCTTTCTGGGTGATAATCCCCAAAAGGGGCTGCTCTTAAGTCAAATCCAACTGACTATATATTACTATTTGGCTCTAAAAATACTTACTGGTAGTTGGACTGATGTTTTTGAAAGTGTTGTTGTACTGTTGTGGAATATCAAGATCTTTTTGGTTCAAGCAAGGCTCATTTACATGTGAAACAACTCTGTACAAACATGGCAATGTTGATCTCTCCCTTTTCTCCAACATCTGAAAATAAAAGTGATTCCCAAGCATACAGAAGATACTATCTTTTCGTTACAGCATGGTGTAGGGTGTGCCAGCAATGCAATCTGAAGAAGCTTGCTCTGTTGTTACATGTGCTATGGATGTAAGCAGAGAGCTTCAGGCTGTGGTTAAGCCAATGCTTTGCACAAACGCTAATTTGGTGGTGGCTGCTAATAGCTTCTCATGGGAATCACATAAATTATTTTAAACAGCTCATAGAATACAATACAAACATATAACATAGGAATTACCAAATTCCTTCCTACCTGTGAGCCATTTCATGCAGTACATTTCACATAATATATAATTCTTAGAAAGAATTAAATTGTTCCAAAGGGAAAGAAACCCCAAAGAAGACACTTAGGGCAAAAACATGCCCTTTCACAGGAGTCTCACAGTAACTCCTAACAGAATCTTAATAAAGCTCTGAAAGTAAAGGCTCGTTTTATTACAAGTAACAGGCCTATTAAAAGCTATAAATTAGCAGTACCAATACCAAGTTCATTAAGCCTTATCCAGACACAATTACAGCCCTTCTTTTGGATGCTTTTTTTTGAATTCATCCTCTAGGTTTGTATGGCTGCCTGCGCTGGGTGACAGCACTATAGAAAAGTACTTCCTAGAAGGTTTTTCCCATAAGGGAGTTTTCTATCCGTGCTGAAGCGACCATACTGCTCAGCTGCATTTCCTACTGAAACATTGCAGTAATGCTGCCACCTATGGAAACTTTCACAGACCTGACCTTTGCAATCTGGCTAATACATTTGCAGCTGTGAAAACAGGATTTGAACGTGCACTATTGATCTGCAGATAAAACTCCATATTTGTTACTGGATCTTTGTTAATCTAGACATGAGGTGGATCAAATTCTCTTCCTTCCAAATAAATTAGTTTTGAAATTTAAATTGTTTCCGGAAATTGGTCCTTAAGACAATATTTTTGCTTGACAGTGGCACCTCGAAGCCCTGATGTGAAATACCGCTGCCCCATTATGCTAAGTGCTGTAAAAACATCAGGAAGAGCTGGACCACACTTCCAGCCCCCATCTTTCCTCACAGGAGTGAGGAAGATGTCAGGAAAAATTCAGTGCTTCGAGGATATACCCGACTTACTACACATATGTATGTTTGCTTTGCATTTGCACGCTGGGGCAGTTCACACGGCACTGAGACTGCGACGGGGCCTTGCCCCGTGACCTGGCGCCATTTTGTGTACTGAAGTAAGCACTTGGCAGGGATGTTGTGTAGGAGGTACCGTGGTGGGATGAGGCCACGTTTTAGGAGTAAAGGCGATGTGCTGGACTGTCGCAGCAGGCTCTGCAGTCAAAAAGCACTTTGAGGGTACTACTGCCCATTTTCGGCCCTGAGCTCCCCCCAGCACACAAGACAAGATCTGAAAAGGTACAGGAAACGTGCTGAAAGCAGGCCTTTCCCTGCTGAGGGGTGCAGGAGGGAGCCAGACTCAAAGGCTTGAGGCAGAGCTACAGCTTCACAGCCCTTTTCCTCAGATGAAAGCACAGCACACCCTCGACTACCTAGTGGCCTTACACAGGGCCTCTGAACAGAGAATTTCAAGGAAAACGTAAGCAATACGTTCATTTTACTCTATTTGTGCCACATGGCAGAACACGAAATAGGTTTAAAGCCCATGAGGGGAGGAAGGCGCGAGTTACCTGAGGCGGTGCCTCCGCGGGGCGCTGGGGGGCTGTGGAACCTTCCAGAGCTGGGCGGGGCCGCGCCGCGCTCCTGAGGTAAATCCTCTCCTGGAGCACCGCCCTGGCTGCCCGGGGGCGGTTTTCTCTCTTAAAAACCCCTCTGCTGAAGATCTTTTCCTGGTAGGAGCTGGTTTAATTTGTTGTGGTGGTGATGGGGTTCTTATTTTGTGGTTTTTGAGCGCTTTTTTTTCTTCCCCTGGTTGTGGTTGTTCACTGCTGGTTTGCAGTCTTGCATAAATAGTGGTGTTTTCTGTGGGCTGTTTGGGGAGGGCACTTCTAGGGGCTTGGCGGCCCCTTCTTTTTTTGTGGTAGTGGTTCTTTTGCCCCTTTTATGGAATTTTACATAATGGGGGTGCTAGTTCAGTTGGATTTACTGTAATTAGCATAGTAGTAAAATAGTAGTGAAAGCTGCTCTAGGCTGTTAGCACAGATAACCTGTGCAAGGCCTGCAGAAAAAAAGAGGAGTTAGTTCATAAATACTCACAAATGCTCATATTTTCTATGTGAACTTATTTTTTTTTTGATGAAGACAAATGTAAGATGCTTTTATTACAGGAAAAAAAAGTCTGTGTGTAGGGTGTATGTAGCCCCTATACTTTGTGTTCTTATCTGTTTAAACTCAAACTAGTATTCTGTTGTGCATAAGTCATCATTTCTACAAATTCTTGTTTTCTTTTTTCCCCACTCTCGCTAGTGGGACAGGACTCGGTGAAGGGATGTTGTGCTAGAGGAGTTTTAAGGCTTAGCTTAGCATGGAAGGGTTGTGCCTCCTGCCATGCCTGTGCCAAACAGAAAGGGTGTTGTCACATGGAGTGTTAAAATGTAATGTAGGTAAGCTGTACTATGGTTTTCTCTGAGAGCAGGGACAGGATTTCAGCTGCTCTGTGGAAATACGGACTCCAGAGCACAAGCTCCTTGTTTTGTTTAAATCTAGCTCTTCCTTTTGAAGAAGGAAATCCAGTCTACTTGCATTTCTTCACAGAAAGAAGTCTAGAAACACCTCGCTGAGCAATCTCAACGCTCCAGTTTGTTTTCCCATCTGAGCTTGTGTAAGGTGATGGTGAAAAGAAGAAAACAGGCATAAAATAATGACTATGCAGATATACTGATATCTCTTTTGGAAACACTTACTGTGGCCTTAACCCTGTAAACTGTTTCATGTTTCCTGAATTAGATACTCAGCTGCTGGTGATTTGGCAGCTGTCTTGCTTGTCCTGTGAAGGGCTGTTACTTTAAGCAAAGGAGGCAATGTGAAGAGGAACACATGAAATCAATCTGGTGTTAATGATGGCATTACTGATGTACTGTCTAGTAGTAAGAGTTGAGCAAAGGTCCAAATACTCAGGTGGTGCTCAAAAGACAAGGTTCAGGAACCACTAGTGTGGGCATTTGTGTCATCTTAAAATGTAGCGCTTAACTGTGGTGGATCTGGCTTGCAACACTTGGTTTATGTTCTTGTTCTTTTTAGGTGACCTGCACAAATACTTTTAAACTTCTTTTCTTTCCTACTGCCAATCCTTTTAGGAGGCAAAAAAAAAAAAAAAAAAAAAAAAAGCCAGAGAAGATAAGGGAAATTAACTTAAATATAGTCAAGCCTAATTAACNGAGATGGAACTGTTCTTAATTGAATATGCTGCAATATGTCTATGACCTAATTATGTCTGACTCTTAAGTGTATTTCAAAGCGGTTGGTTGTCCCATATGTATCACTTTTGCACATTGAAATATTTTAAGAAACTTGTTTATTGAGACAAGTGTCCAGAAATCTAAACTGTTATACAGAAGTGTTATGGTAATTGATGTCTCCCTTTTATATTAAGGTGTAACAATTTTGTTTAAGTGGTTACTCTTGTTCATAGTCTTTCATGATGATGTGTTAAAGACTTATCTAAAATGAGTATTATCTGTTGAAAAAAGTAATGATCTAAGCTGCCCTATATTGTGTATCACAGACTCTCAAACAAGAACCTGGGTGATGTTGAGCTGAGGGATATGGAGGTAACACAGATGGACAGTATCTTGTTACACTTTCAGTGTTGTATCAAGCTGAGTGCAAGAAATGTCCTAATGGACTGATGAAGTGTTAATAGCTGTTTGTTTGCTGGAAGTGTTTCTGTGTGCTTGTACTGCACCAAGCACAAGAGAGTTCTGAGCCCTGGCACTTCAGTGTAATGATTCTAGACTTGCAAAAATCAGAATGAGCTGTTACACTGATGTAATTTGGGGCTGCTGTGAATTATAGACACTTTCCTCTGCATCAAGCTTTTAATTCCTGGCTAGCTTACTTGAAGATGAGCACAGGTATCAGCCCTTCTCTGAAGGGTGTCAGGAAAGATAGTCCCTTAAGAGCAAGGATGCAATCAGCAGAGGTGTCTTTGTACCTTGATGAGTCTTAGCCTTATTTTTGAGGTATAAAAATGTTTATTTCATGCTTGCTGCAAGGATTGCCTGAGGGATGAGTGTGGTATTTCCAAGTGTTATCAGGTAACCTGTCTAGTCTCAGTGGGAAGTCTGTGCTGTGCAGGAGCTGGAGGCTAACTGAGGCTCTTTTGGCTTTGAATGGGATGTATCTATTTCCCTTTGGAAAGGAGCAAGGTGTTTTTCTGGAAAGGAGGTATTGTGGGTCTGAATGTTTTGAACACTGAAGTGGTGCCCTCAGATTACAGGGTGTATTTCCTTATCTCAGTAAGGAGCAGCAGCATGTGCCACTCCACACTGAATGCAAGTGGTAGACCTGGACCACATGCTGTGCCCATCTCATTTCCTGTGTATTGCATACAGCTGTGTGCTGAGGCCTGGACTCTTTTCTGTAGGGTGCAAATGTTATGATCCTACTGTTTGTCACAGAGTTCTGCACTGATTCCTGGCGCATCTGCTTCTGACCTGGTATCTGGTATGCTGGCAAGATTTAAACAATGCATTTTCTCTTGAGTGTATCCCTCTTAAATCTGGTGCAGGGACAGGTCTGGGGGAAGCAACTCGCATGCCTTGGATCTTTAGGGTGCCTGTGCTTCTTTCCCCAACAAACCAGAAGCAGCAATCTGCAAGCCTCGGTGGGGTAGTTCATTGATGCCATGATCAAACTCTGGGAGACAAGTGATTTGATTGGGAATGAAGCCTGGTTTTGTGGACTGTTACAATGTTAGATGGCAACAAGAATTATTTTGCAAAGAGACTTGACTCATCTGGTGGATTATCATGCAGTGAGTCAAATAGCTTAATGGGCACGAAGACACAAGGTAGCAAGTCACTGTCTTCTTAGCCCAAGCACCTCATACTTCACTTAGCTGCAGTGTGAGGTGAGGTAGTAAAACTGGAATTTTCTGAGACTGTCATTGGAATTCAGGTACTATTTTTTTTATCTAATAGGGTTTGAGGCCAATGCTTCTGTGCTCTTAGTTTTGCATGTTGGACACCTCTGGTGCGTTCTGGACTGCTACAGCTTTGGGCTTTTTTATTATTACCACCACCAAGTCCTCAACACACAATGCAAGGTGTGGTCTTCTGAGTGTTTTGAACAGACTTAAGAAAAAATATTTGTAAGTATATAGTGAAAGTTGGACTTACATGTGCTGTTACCTGCATTGCATTTCTTAAAATAATTCATTTTGACTCCTAGTTCTGTCAGATATTTACACTGTTTGCAAGTGAAATGCAATCCCTACACTATAAGGCTATTTTTCCCCCCAGTGAGTATTTATGCTAACTGCAGAAATACATATTGGTGATGAGGACCCTATTGTGTTAAGTGTACTGTGAATGCTGTAAAGAGACTAGAGTGTTTGTAATTTAGATCAAGAGATTAAAATGTGGTGTGCAAATGTTAGCGGGCTTTGGGGAAAAAAAGAGTATGAGCTAAAACTTTCAAAGGAACTCAAGGGAATAGGTGCTCGAATGCCTATGGAAATTGGACCTTGGAGCTTGTCTGAGTGAGCAAACTGACAGGAATGACTCCGTAACTGTTCATAGCCTCTGTTACTTCACTAGCAGAGTTCTGAGGCTGCCCTGAGTGGGCCTAAAAAAAAGCAGCAAGGTGAAAGAAGAGGAAAGGTAGTAGCCTTTGATATTTTTGGCATGAGTTTGACCATGATGTAAAACTCCAAGGTCTATGACTATTTGGCAAATGTGAGCTGAACTGCAAAACTAACTGGTAGAGCAAGTATAAAACCAGCAAGGTAGCGTGTGTTGCATCAAAGAGTTGTAGTGCAAATGGAGGATATAATTCTGCCTCTGAGGAGGATACTGCAGACTGTCAATGTCTGTTTTTTGGAAGGTGTATTCTTGGCTCTAATGTTACCCTGAGCCAGTTCTGTGTTGGTCACTGCAGGAAAAATTGCTGTAAATGCTTATATGTGCTCGTATCCTGGAAAGCAGCCCAGCTTTACATCATACAGGATGTCTTGATTATATCAGTAGCAGATATCTAAAGTATTTTTATTTCTTTATGGCAGTTTTAGATAAGCTTTTTTCTAGTTAGAGTAGAACTGAATTTTGCAATAAATAGTCATTCTTTTTCCACTCTGGCCAAGCATGAGAATTTTTATATTATCTGCTTTTTTGCTTGTCATCTGTGGGTCTTCAGTCATGTTGCAAAGGCATGATATGCTGATCTAACAGGTAGGAAAAAGGAGACGGACATGTTTCAGGCTGTGGAATAACTTGTTAGAAGAGCCTGGGATTGTTGCTCCTCCTTTTCTCACTCAAACTTGTTACTGATGTGCTCTATATAGGCACCGAAAGCTGGGTCTAACCCCAAAGGTAATTCCTCCTTATGTGGAACTCCTTTGTGTTGTAAGGGGTTGTGCTTCCTCTTGCTGCTTACATGGTGTGCCTTCAGATCTACACTGCCACTTGTGGTTGGAGGGGCAAAAAGTCTTGGTGAGGAGGCAGGTATCTCATGTAGCAGACTCCATGAGACTTGGTTTTGATGGAGGTCATCACATGTCAACAAATTTTCTTGGGTAGTGCTGTAAAATTGTGCTGCTGCTCTGGTGACTGGTAGAGCTGCCCCCACTGGCCTCTAGCACTTCTGCTGGGATAAAACTGTACATCCAACCTGCTGAATTTACATGCATGTTACTGCACACTGTGTTACTGTGGGTCTTGAGATTCTGACTGTCATAGAAACTGCTCATTGTAAATAATCTTGTACTTGAAACAGGTAGCATGCATATAATCTTAGTGCCAAAAGATATGCCTTAAATTCAGAGGCTGCCACTAGAACTCCAAGGTGGGCAGTGATTTGCTCTTGTTTTTGAGTGGCACTAACCAAGCACTCCCTACCTGCAGGTAGTGGCTGGCTAATGGGTAGTAGCACCAGTGTTCTTGCTGGCTAGGCAGCAAGCTGGAAGTTGCAGTGTTTTCAGTTTGCAGTGGGTTAATTTTGTGGTGCTATTTATCTGACTCTGCCACTAGTGCTAAAATAATTCCACAGGCTGTGTGCACAGAGACGCTCTTGTGTATGTGTCAGTGTGACATGGCCAGAAATGTTCTACTGTCTTGGAGAGCAGACAATGTTAGTAATGCTAGGCAAGGAAGTAGTGACAGAATAGTCTCTGCTCTGAACATAGGCTGGGCAAACATTCTGATGAAGTGTCCCTTGGGAAGCAAAGGGAACACTGGCAGTACCTGAAGCAGGGAGTGGCAACACTTCCTAGGAATCGATTTGACCTTCAGATGCTGTAAGGAAAAATTAAACTTCAGAGGGGAAAGCCTGTTGGAGTACAGTGTGGTTCAGAAGACAGAGAAGGCATCTATTCCAGAATAATGGTACTTCTGAGTTGTTTTCTCTCGGGATTAGGTGACTAGGTGTCATGTTAATTCAGTGAATGTAGCCTTCTCTGTTAACTGGGGTGAGAACAGGTATCAGCTCTGCAATGGCAATGAGTAAACAACCACGCATAATTAAATTCCAGCAGTACATACCAGAAGGAGCTATTCAGGTTGTTCGGGTGAAATCTAAGCAAAGTTATTTCAAAAGAAAACAGCAAAAGGAAAAAGAAGCAAACGAAGGTTTATTTATTATTAGAGGAATTAAGATTGTGGTGGTGCTGTGACTGTAAAGACCACAAGGTGGTGGCATTGCACAGGTAAACGGTACATGGAGTACTGTTATTTGAGCTGCGGGTTTGTCTTGTGTGCTAGCTGGGTTTGGTGAACAGAAATCAAACGTTTAATTTTTTCGTCTGTTCCATTAGTAACCAAGAGTGAAAAGGGCTGTTCTTGATGTAAGGGGATTTTTTATTAGAAACCTTTTTCCCCTTCCGCTTCCCCCAGCCCCAATATTAAGCAACTTTAAGAACACTTACCTGCCCTCCACGAGGACTGAATACAGTCATGGCTTGGAAAAACAGCTCTGGGAATTGGCAGAGTAGGGCTGAGTTCCTGGCTTCCTGTGTGATTTCGGGCAAGTGGCTTAGCTTTTCCATAGACCTGCTTCCAATCCTTAAATTAGGAGTAGATCGTCCTTCTATTTCCCTCTTATCTATTGTGCGGCCTCTTCAGGCATGGCATGTGCATGCAGTGCTGAACTTGCTAGCGTCCTTTCTCTTCTTGAGTATTTGAAGTACTCTTGTAATCTGTCTAAATTTTGAGGTATAACACTACAGCATTTTTCTTTTAATTGTTGTTAATTAATAAACTGTGCAAATCAGTTAAGTGCTAGAGGCTCAGTGGAGATGCTCATCAGTGGGAAGCCTGTCCTGAGACAGTGCTGAGCCCTTTTTCTTGACATGTAGACTTGAACTGCAATTGAGCCTCCAGATTCCCACTTTTGTACTTTAAAGATCTGTTTTTTGTCTTCTAATCCGAATTGTCAAGGCTCTTCCTCTAGGACTAGGATCTCCTGTGTCTATGGGCCTGCTGACAGCTGCCATGCTCCCCATGTTTCCTTGCAGCCTGTTGGAAGTGCTACTAGTGGGATCATCTTAGGTCATCAGTTCAACGATACTGCCTCCTTCTGTTCCTCCATCAGAACAAATCTTCCTCCAAGATCTTTCCATTGCCTCTCCAGGACCTTTCTCCAGTGCTCTGAGCTGCTGCCTTATCAGCCTGTTTATCATCACCTGTACCCTGATAGTAGTGAAGGTTAGTTGGACTGTCCCTCTCCATGTACACACCTTCCCTTCTAGACCATCTATCAGTGTCTGAGGAGAAAGTTGCCTGCCAAACTCCTCAGGCTTTGGAAAGTTAAAACAAGATGGGTAATCTCTTCTCTTTCCTAAGAATTATCTTTCTTGATCAGAGGATGAGCTTCATTGGGGTAGTAGAAGGGAAAATGCAGGTCAGAATCTGCTTTGCTATAAAGAGCTATAAACAATGCTATATGGATTAAATCACAGAATGGTGGTTTCAAATCTTCTATGGCTGGCATCTGTCAACTGAATGATAGGTAATGATTTCTGTTTTCTACTAACTTCTGCTCTTACATTTAACCTGCAGGAGTATGTCTTTTTATTTGCTCTAACCCGTATTTGTTGACTTTCGCACAGATTGAACTCTTGGACACATGGACTTTCTTGCTGGACCTGACTGCATAGCACCCTATATGAGACACATCTGGTCTTGTGTTGGGGTTTTACTATAACAAAGTATAAGGCCGGTGTGTGTTGTGAAGTCAACAATCGGATGTGCAAGAGCAGCTTCGCTATTGCTGAAACTGGTGGCAAAACTTTCACTGGTCCAGTTCCCAAAGTCTGTATCTGTTGTACTTATGAACAACAAATGTACCTAAGAGACCAGGGGAAAGGAAACTGGTGCAGATGTTGAAATGCATCAAATGATTGAAGGTTTAGTTTACACCTGGACTTATTATTTTATAAGATAGAAAATAGCAGTCCTGCTAACTATTAATACTTGTAAACTATATTCCCCATTTAAAAAGTGTGGAAGTGGAAACTTTCCAGCTGTTGAACAATATTGCAGGACTCCATAATAACATTTTATCAATATCTTAAGACTGACCTCTAGTGGAAAGCCAAACATAATTTTATACCCATTATAAATGTACATATGTTCATATGTGCTATATACATGTTAGTGTGTTAAGTGCGGTGATTCAAGTTTCAGGATACTTGAAATACAAGTCAATGTATTTGGCTCACTTAACCAGTACTTGGTGGAAAGGCAAAGGTTGTCTTGTTCCCAGCCCACAGCATGTTCCTCAAAACAGATGTTTGTGTCTTGGCTGTTGAAGGCTTATTTCTTAAATGTTAGCATTTTGCAGGGTATATGGCAAATGTGCCAATAATTGAACCTTGGGGAAATACTTTCACATTCATGGATAGCATTGTCCCAGAATCCAGGAGCTCCTGAGATCCAACCCCATCTCTGCAGCTGACCTGATGTAACTTTGACTTCCATGCACTCCCACTTCCTCTGTTACTGAGCAGGAATAATACAACAGCATTTACCTACTGCAGGTGCTGAGAAACTTGCCTTGGTGATTGCATTAAAAAAGGAAAAAAAACATCAAAAAACCACACCAGACAACTCTTTTTTGTAGGGTTTCTTGATATTATATGAATGCAGGATTCAACTTATGGGCTAACCTGACTCTTTAAAAAAAAAAAAAAAAAGGAAAAAAAAAAAAAAACCTGTTGGTGTTAAGTGTGTTATGTTTGGGTATTTATTAAAAGGGGTTTTGTCAACTTGCTTATGAATAATGAAGAGACAACCTGTCTGACTATTGCAGTATTGTACTTTTATGGGAACTAGCTTGCAGTGGTAAACAAACAGCAAAAAGAAATAACTTTTCATGTTTTCATTTCTTGATTTTTAATTAACTTTCTTAATTTTCCCTTAACTGTGCCAGTTCTTCAAAAGGTACTCTTTCAAATTGGGCTAACCACTGAAGAAAATTTGATTTTTGCATTATGATTTGGAGCTATGAAATAGGAAATGATTATTGAGATGATTTAATTCATCAAAAATATTGTGACTTTTTGGTGTTATATGCTGCTTACCCTGCCTGATTAAAAAAATTGGCTTGTGGTGGAAACAGTGGAACATTTTTTTTTTTTTGCTTTGAAATGTAAATACCAATTGGCCAAATATGCTTAAGTAGTGTGCTGTACAAGACTAATAATGCCTAGAGAATCTTGTTTCTCATTTCATCTTGCAGTTTATTTCTTGCAACACTGAAGTTTTCTTTGGAACTCCTTTACAAATTGCTATCAACAGCTTAGCACAGGAGAGCCCTGGATGCTTGGTTTGGGCATTTACACACTGTTTGAACAAGGGATAAGTCACTTTCATTGTCCAGCTTCCCAACCTGTGCTTGTTTTTTACATTTTTGGCAGCTGAATATGAGAATAACAACAGTTTCCTTGCCTAGTAGAAATATATTAAAATCAGTGGCAGGTATACATGAAACAATTTTTCTCCTTTCTAGTTTTCATGTGATATTTAAAATCAAAGTATAGTTTCCTATCTGCTTTCTCACTGGAAACCAGTAAGGCCATGTAATTACTTAGTGGACACTGGTCCTGGCCTTCAGTAGGAAGTACTGGCTGACTGTACTGGCTGGCAGAGAGCCAAAGCAAAGTTTGGAGCTGTTTGATACCTGCAAAGGCCTTTTATTGCCTGTAGGTTCTGTCACCATTAACATTATTCATATTCTACATGGGGAAAAATAAGATGCCATAAACCATCTTGTGAAATGCTTTTCCCCTCTGGAGGCTGTACAAGTGGTGCTGCTTTGCAGCCTGGCCTTCCGCACAGCGTGTGTTCCAGGTGCCTGACTCCTGCCTGGTGCAGTCGGGTCAAGGAAATCCTGGGTGTAGGGGTGCCTGCGCACAGCCTGAGGTGCGGGGGGGGTTAATTACCTAGAAGATTTTCTTAAGTGACAACCCAGACCACCATACATCAGAAATTGAGGAGGGTCCCCAGTGTTGTAGTTTGTGTAGGGCAGAAGCTTGTAGGGCATTAGGTTCTTTTTGAGGTTCTCTTCTGGGGTAAGTGTAAGGTGGGGCCAATATGAGGAAATATTTGAGGCAGCTTTCACTGCTGTAGGTTGATGTTCTTTCCCTCTGGCCCCTGGAGTACTCAGAGAATGCTTTGACCAAACAGGTGACTATAGTGAAGGGGAAAGTAAACAGCAGGTCTTTAAAAGCGAGTGAGTTACTTAATAGCTATACTGTGTGGTCTTAAGTGTCCTGAGCTGAAGTCCTATTTTTTTTTTTCCTTCTGGCTTCACTTTTTGTCTCCCTTTGTCTCTTCTAATGGTTGGCTTGTGAGCAGTGGAGTGAAGGAGCCTTACTTCATCTGGATTAGACCTCAGACCTCAGTCACTAGGGTGGCATACAAGCACAGAGTAAGCTGGTAGCACCATCCCATATTGCTCGTACTTCCCACATGAGATGTCAGTGGAAGTAGCAAGCAGATGGGAAGTCTTTAAGCTGTATGGCATGTACTTGCTAAAGCAAATTCCTTAGCCCATCCATAGCAGTGCTGACAACTTACTGCTGTACTGATAGTCACATGCATCTAGATGATGCCTAAGGAGGCCTGCTGGAAGGACATGGCAATGGAAATATTTTCAAAGGAAAGCTGGAGCCTGTACTCGCTGGAACTGATTTTGCTGTCTTGCTGCAGATTATGAATGGAAAAAGAAATTATATGCCATATGCTACAACATATTCTACCCTTCAGATGCTCTGAACACATGCTCTTGAAAACAACAGAGGGTGTTTTCCTTCCCTAAAGCCAAAGAGTACATGTGGATGAGAAAGCTGTGTCTGCTTAGGGTGGTGTTCTGAAACCCTCTGAACAAGTCCACAGGACGTCAGTGACGAGGGAACTGATGGACAGGGAGTCACCAAAGACTTATTTTACTACTTTAGCAAGCAGCTAAATACTGGGGGAGGATGCACATGGAAAACTGGTTTTCTTCTACTCCCCTTCTTGCCCTTACCCCGTATCAGTCAGCTGGTGCACAGTGGCTCTAAAGCTGGGCAGCCCGTTGTGAAAGGCACTTCCTGAATAGAAGCATTTTCTGGTGAATCACAGCGTGTGGCAATTCTTATTCTTCCAGCTACAGGAGAAACACAAAGTAAAGAAACATGTCTGAACTGCTTTAGTGGTTTCCTAGTTTGGTGCAATTTAAAGTATCCCATGGCTTGCAGTGAAGCTTACACTGGGCACACCTACCCACTGCCCAGCCTGGCTCTGACTGGGTGTCATAAAGGTGCCTGTCTGCATTGCACCAACAATCCTTCACCGGTGGGAGTCCAACCTGACTTCTGCTCTTGGCTGTTATCAGCTAATTTTAATTCGATGCCCTTAGCTTGATTTCCTAATTTAAACTGACTGAATCCTAAAGCTTGTAGAAAGAGACCCACTTCTCATGCTTTATATTCATGGTTGGATTTTTCCCCTAAACAGTATTAGAAGTGACTTGTCTGCTTGCCCAGGCATGATACTGCCAATTAGCCTTGGGCCCATCTTCTACAGGTGCATACAGATTTCTTTATCCATCCCCTGTTTTCACCTTTACTGCTTCTAGTTTTTGGTTGTGGAAGACATGCTTGAGGATCCACACCTAAGAATGTTATATACAGATGAACTGCAAAACGTGCTAGGTACGCTAATGTACAGGCTCCGTACTAGCAGGCACGGAGCTAACATGGGAGTTTTTTTCTTTATCTGTCTGTTGTAGTAGCTTAGCTAGGTTGCAGGGGGCACATGGTACAGCCTTTTATTTTAAATATATATATATAAAGCAGTGCTCTTCACTGGAAATACTTGAATAGTATCAGGTTATTTAGTAAAACATATTATTTTTCCCTACCTAACTAATACTGATGATGGAAACATGATGATATTCACCAGGCTGACCAAATCCTTTTAAGCGGCAGAACCATTTAGGTGTGTGTGAATTTCAAAGCATCTATATCTACCCTACCAATGAATACTTAAAAATTGGTGATGAAAGAAACAGTTCAAATGGTAAGCTGTAATTGAATAGCACAGAAGGTATAGAACTCTGGGTAGATTTCTCCCCTCCTAAAAAAATAATGTTTAGGCTAAGCTAGGTTCTAATGATTTAGAATAAACTCTCAAATGAAAGCTTAGAATTCTAACCTTGCAAAAATCTGTTCTGAGCAGTTGGTGTTGCGTACCCTCAGCTCCACTGCTTGTAATACAAGTATAAATGTTTGCAGGATCAGGATCTGGTTGTGTAATCCAGCAGCTTTTGAAATGCCATTTACTGAGGTAGAAGTCCCGTTAGCTGCATGAAGTTAGGTGTGTTAATAGTTCTGTTCCACCAAATCAAGAAAAACTTTCTTCAGATTATTTAATCTAGTTCAGAGAAGAACAGAACTGTCTGTCCAAGGTTGTAAAGCTGTAATTATGATATACCGAGCTTTTAACTACCTCCTTCTTGCCTTATGGAAAGAACATAGGACTAGTCAGATTAGATTAAACTTCTTGTATATTATGTCTTAGCTTCAAGTACCAGATGCTTTAAAAGAAGGTACAGGAAAACTTTGCAGGAGGCAGATGTTTTGATTATTGAACATTCTCAAGAGATATTTTACTCATCCTGATAATTTGTATGATGGTAGCACCAATAACCTCCAGCCAGATTCAGAATCTTGATAAGTGACTTTCTCTGTTATACAGAATAGTTAGAGTTCCTCCTTGAAGCCTGCAATTGGAGCCCCTAATAATATAACTTGCTTTAATTCTTAAACCACAAACCTCAATAGCATGTTGAGAACTGGTTTGTGCCAATTTATTTAACTCTAGATTGAAACCAGCCTGCATCAGCACCACATCCACAAGCAGCATGAAGTAAGTTGAACCTAGCCAAGGTTCTTAGTGCATGCGTGTTACATGACCTGTACCCTTTTAGCGGTCATGGGTGGCTGCGTATTGGAAAAATGGTTCAGTAAAGGAAAAGATGGCCTTGTAGGTGATGAGCATGCTGGACCCTTATTTGTGCCTGCGTACTGTGACTTTTTTGGTGCCTCAGCTTCCTGTCATCAAACAATAATACTGCATGACTTAGGTAAGTTTGTCTCTCCAAGTATCTTGAAAGCTTTACAGGCATTGAAATTTAGGTATAAGAAATCTCAAAGTAAAAGAACCAAATGCTAAAATTGAGCTTAACAGCATAATACTGGTCTGATCCAAACCCTGTTAAGTCAAAACATTTTGAACAATGTATTAGGCTTTGAACCAAGCCCTGTAACTTCCTGTATTTTTGTGTCGAAATTTGGGATTTATCCGAACAATGAAAGGTTATTGGAAAGTCTGAGGTGTTTGCTTATTTGAGTTATGAGAGGATGAAAAATCAGTATACTTTCTTCCTAGAAAACATATTTCTTAGAGAAGACAGGTTTGTGTATGTATATATGTATGTATATGCCTGGAAAATGAGAAATTTTGGAACTGAAGCTTTTCTAGGTAGCTAGCCCTAGCTGGTGGCTGTCCTTTCTGCCAATCCAAACAGTGCCACCAGGTAGGCCCTAGATATGTGCCCTCCTGTCTATTAATCACAGGCAAAGCTGGCAAATTTGGAATTAAGTGCAAGTTGCACATTCCTGCTACAGTACTACTTTGCATCAAAGTAGTTTTTTATTATTGTAACTTGAATTTCCAAGTGTAAATGTTAGGCTGTGCTACACAAAAGAACTAAAAGAGTGTTCACAATTCTTTATATTTGAAACACTTTAAAAACCAAGTTTTTATCTATCAAGAGGCTTAAGGTTTGCTGACTCTTAAGCAGGCAAAGTGTCCCTGTGGCATCTCTTCAGAGTGACTATCGAAGTAATTAAAGTTAGACACCTAAGACAGAGCTGCATCGAGTTGAGTCAAGAAATAAAAATGAGGCCCTCGCTGTACAGATGTTTAAGCATGAGGTTAAGCATGTGTGTATTGTCAAGTGGTTCTTGTGAGACCACTTGAGTGACCAATATAGGTTAAGTATAAGAATGTTTGCAGTATTGGGGACCGCTTTTATTTGATTCATATGTTAATGAGTGAATGTAATTCTGCTCTTCAGTATGTCTGCATTTATCCAGTTTCTTGTGGGCGATGTGTTTGTCAGCTGGGGTTGGGTCATAAGTGGGCATTGTGGTGGGACTAGAAAGGCTATGATAACCTGAACTTTTCTTCCTGATGAAGATTAATTTGGGTAGCTGATTTACAAAGAAATATTAAAAGCTGACCTTGATTGTTTTCTATAAACTGGCAAATGAGACTACAAGCACAAATATACACCCACTTAAAGTATTTTTCCTGAATGTGCTTGTTGGTTCAAACCTCCATGTGGTTAGAAAAACAAACTTCAGCACTAAGACTTCTCAAATCTGCATTATAAAATAAAATGGAACATATAATCCCGATGGTAAAATATTATTTGCTAACATGTTCCAAAAGCCATGCTAGGCAAAAGGCAGTAAAAGTATCTTTAAAACAAAACAAAACAGAAAACCTGGATATAAAACCTAGCAGATGTGTTTTTCTGTTCTAGTGAAAAAAGCACCTACTTATTGGAATGAATGGGAGACTCGAAAGAGGATATGATGGATACAATATTTTCTCTTTTGGGAAAGATAAGGTGGAGAAGAAGTTATTAAATGTTTACTTATGCATTTGTAAGTTTGAAAGCATTCCTTTGTTCAATGCTTCTAAATGTGATTAGTGGAATCTCTGAGACTTGCACATTTCATAAGCGCTGATCAGTCTGGAGAGTTGACTCCAGTAAATAGTACCTTTACGATGCAGGAGGGAAGGGGGAGAGAAAGAGGGAGAGACCAGGTATAGCTCAGGATTTCACAGCTGTAAAACCATGTTTCTAGATATTTCCAAATACATTTGGGGGGAGGGAAGGGGGAATCAATTTTATACTTGGGGATTAAACTTTTTCCAGCAGTCAAATTGGGGAGTTTGCTTCTGAGAGAACCTTTATGTTTAATATAAGCCCAGTTTTATATAATCAGTATAACCAAAAGCACTTCATTGTTCAAGTCCTTGTTTTGCACACGCCATTCACAGTTAAGAGCTCAATTTGCTTTCATGCTTTAGTTGCGTGCACCTGAACTGCTTTAAACTGCTTGTGTTAAATGTTTTCTCTTAAGCTACATACGTTCTTGAATCAGAGCAGCCTTCTAAACCAGCTCTGTGTGTAAGTGCTTTGACTGCCCCCATGCACGTATCGCAGGAGTTCAGAACACAACCTGTTCTTGTTTCTTGTAGCCACGTTTTTGTCACAGGGCATCCTTGCGAGTAAATACTTTGTTTAGTGTGGTGTTGGGCTCCTGCAAGTTATTGTCGGGGAGTTCTTTGTTTGACAGATACCGTTGCATTTCCAAAAATGTGGTTGTGTGCTTGCATGCAAACAACTTTCATTGTGCAGGACTTATTTTAAGCTGTCTGTAACAGGAACGTTTATTTTGTGGTACAGTTGTGGAAGGAGACTTTCAGTGAGATATGGGGTAAAGATGGAAGGATTAGTTATCCTTTTCCCTTCTGACACTGATAATTTTAACCTACGATCTGTTCCCTTGAGACACCTGAAGGACACTGAGTTCTCACAAATGAATAGGAACGAGAACGAAATGCTTCCTTTTAAGTGTCTTCTCTAGGTTAACGTTTTGCATTCACTTTTTCGCCTTAAACGTGGCAGGAAGCAATCACACTTTTAAGGTAATGCTTTGAAAGGACTTAAGTATTATCTTCAATAGATATGCTTCCTACTGCTGGGAGTTTCTGAGATGCGTTAAGTCGTGGAAGTTGGTTCTGGTGCATGAAACGCCGTTGTTAAAAACCTATTGG
>VXAA01002388.1:195658-216876 GCA_013399115.1 Anseranas semipalmata
CCCGCCCCGCCCCCCCCGCCCCCCCCCCGCCGGTGCTCGTTTGTAGCCGGGACCTGAGGCTGGTGCGGAGCGGCTTCGGAATTGCCCGCAGCCCTCCAATCGGGTGGCGCTATGCAAATGTGAAGCCCTTATATGGCATCCGGCTCCTCCCCCTTCCCGGCACGTTTGCTCCCGCTGCTGTAACCCATTCATGGTGACGGGGTTGGGAAGGAGCGGCTCTTCCTAGCCGTAGTGTGTAATCAGACTCTCTTTAGCTCCGTTTCTGCCTTTCTTTCACAAGTCATCCCGATTCTCTTTTTTTTTTTCTCCTGGATTGGGCAGCAATCAATCCTTCTCCCTGTGTCTTTCGAGAAACAGGTGATCCTTGTTAACCGCGATCAGTTTCTGGATGCAGTTTCCTCTCCTGCGTTTGAAAGATGATGATACCAGGCAAGACTGAATCAGCATAACTTTTACTTTGCAAGAGGAAAAACTTTTTTTCCCTATTTGAAGGCATTAAAGCACACGTAGCACTTAAAAGCAGAAGAAGTTGGTTTTAAAGCTGAAGTTCTTCACTTTCCTGGGATTTGTGTGTGTCAATTTCAGAGGCTGCATATTTTTTTTCTCCTCCCTTATCCCCCCCCCCAAAGGAAACTGTTGCCAGTTGGAATAGACTTTTTAAATGTTTGGGATTCAAGATACTTTAGGAAGAGGACCAATTCTGAAAGATAAATCTCTAGGTTCTGAAATGGATTCCGTCAGGTCCTGGGTCAGAAACGTTGGGGTTGTGGATGCAAACGTAGCAGCACAAAGGTAACCGTGACTGTATTCCTTCCTCTTCCTCCGCTTTTTTTTTTTTTTAAGCAAGCCTTTTCTTTACTCCCTCTTGTTATTTGCATTTGATTTAAAATTTATTTTGTCCCTTTCTGACATCCCTTCCTCCTTCCTGCTCTTCTCTAGTCAATGAAGGTTCAAGATAGTACGGCTAGAGCAAGGGACACGCGCTCCGAAATCGGAGAGCATCAGGAGTCCTAAAATCCAGTGCGGGGTCAGATGACAGAGATCGGATCGTTTTTCTTTCTTTCTTTCTTTTTTTTTTTTTTGCGCAAAGAGGGGTGTTGGTGGGAATCGCTTGTACCTAGCGATATAGACGACTCCTTCCCACTTCCTATTTGCAGGGCCAGACAGCCGAATAGAAGTGGACCAAGTTAAAATCAACTTAAATGTAGATCTTTTCCCCCGCTGCCCCCCCGAACCATCTTGTTTTACTTAATTCAGGCGGCTCCGTAGCTACCGTAGGCGAAAATCTTAACCCCCGGCTCTAAGGCTGCTAGCTGGCTAGCACAGGCACGCAGCGAGAGGAGCACGGTTTCGAGCGAGCCGGGGGCTCTGCAGCACGGCAGGACGCGCCGGCAGCGGGGCACCGCCGCGGCGCGGAGCCGGGAGCCCGGCGGCTGCTGCTGGGCGCCCCGCGGGGCTGCCCCTGCGTGCCCAGGTTCCCGCTGGTCCCGAGTGCGGGTAAAGCCCCGCTGCGGGGCTCGGCTGTCGGGGGTCTGGTTGGGTTGGTTGGGTGGTTTTTTTTTTTTTTTTTGTTTGGGGGGGTTACTGTTTTGGTGTCTTCCCCCCCACACTTTTTCCCCCTCCTCTCCCTACCCAAGTCAGCGCAGGACCGCTGTTCCAGTCTCTTCTCTTTTAGGGTGAGATGATAAAAACTCCTTTAAGTAATATACATATATATTTCTTCCCTCACTCTCTGCATACATTTAAAAAAATATATCGTAGTAGCATCGGGAAGGGGAAGGCTGAATGAGCCGCGGGAGTTAGTTGTTTTTTATTTAATATAGCGACAAGGTGAAGGACACTTAACGGTGGATGGGACTGCAAATGCAAAAGGGAAGTTATAGAAATAGTACATCGATGCCCCCACCCACGGCCAGATTCATGAGCGAGGTTTTCCAAGCACCATGGGAGGAGTTATCAGAGTTTTATGAATGTCGATAGATGCTTTAATAAACAGAGGTGTGGGGGGGACGTTTATTCCCGGGGAAACCGAAAGTAAAAGGAAAGGGCTCCCTGGGAGCCGCGAATTCGCGGAGCGGTGGAGGTGCCGCCGCGCTGGGCTGGCTGGGGGCGTCCCGGGCTTTTTCGGAGATCAGTAACAAACCGAGAAGTCCGAGTTCTTACATCAGAATGAGAGGAAGCCCCACACTAGGTGCAGTTGTGGCGGATGTGGTGAGCTCACGCTGTACCTGTTTGGCAATGGAAAACACAGGGAAACCTCTGTAGTTCTCCGAAAGAGTTGAATACTTTTGCCCGTGCAGCGGAGCTATTCTGGGGACTGGAAACCAAAGCTGTTCTGACTCCGAACTTGTCCGGCAGGTAGACTTAATTTGTGTATTGAGTGATGCGGAGGTGCTCACGTGCCCCTATTTTCTCTGCAGTAGGTAAAAATCAGCATTAGGGAGAGGGAGGCACGGCTCATTTCACTAACAAATGGAGCTGCAGTTCGGGATACTGCGGACACAAAAGCATTTGAAACATCCCAAGCCGGGAGATGCGTGGGGAACATCGCTGTGTTTTCTGCGGTCTGAGACGAGATTTGGGTAGGGGCTCGTTAACTCCAGCTCTCTCCGTTTAAATCACAAACCGAAGACCAGGCGCCGCTTCAAATAGCTCAGTGATTAAAGACCACGGCGAAAAACTTTGCTGCTGAGGAGAGCAGATGCTCTGCTCGAAACTAGTTGCTTTTTACCCAGAACGTAGGTGTCCTCTAGCTGACAGCCCACTTGTAGGAAACATTTTAAGGTCATTTGTCTTCTCCTCCAGGAAAGGCTGGGATGTACAGAGAGCGCTCCCAGACCCTGATGCGCTGCACGCACATCCCACCCCGTGCGCTGCGCTCCGGCGAGGTGACGGGCAGGAAGAAACTAGGTAGAGGAGGACATACAACAGCTATCGCACCCAGCAAAAACTTCTCCTTTTCAACGTTCCGAGGCTGTCAGTTCTTTTTGTCCTCGGGCTGCAGCCGTGCCGAGCGGGGCCGCGCTGAAACAAGTGCTCAAATGACGGCTTCAAACTTCGGCATCGCCCCTTCCGCGGCTCTGGCCCCGGCCGCCCGCAGCCCTGCCCTGCCCGCAGCCCTGCCCGCCGCCGCTGGGTCGGAACCGGCGGTGCCGGGGGACCGGTCGGAACCCGGCGGGGCACCTGCGCGGGGAGAACCGCTCTGGGCTCTCCTCTGAGTGCGTTCTGCCTCGCCTGGTTGTTGTTTTGCTCTTGTTGCTGCACAATCTTGTAATGTCTTTGTCTCTCCCCCCACACCCTATCCCGTGTGTTTCCTCCACAGCGGAGTAGCATTGTCCAGAGCTCACTTTGAAAAGCAGCCACCCTCCAACTTGAGGAAATCCAATTTCTTTCACTTTGTTCTGGCTCTCTACGACAGACAAGGGCAGCCTGTGGAAATAGAGAGGACAGCTTTTGTGGACTTTGTAGAAAATGATAAAGTAAGGCTTGTTATTTTTCTTTTTCCTCTTTTCCTCTCCAGATTTGATCTCTTCTTCTTCCCCATAGAGCTGCTAACCTTTAATACCTGTTGTACTGGTCCTTAGCAAAATACAACCAGCTCTTGATCAAGGGTTCAGGTGCTTTAGAAGAGCTGCTGCCCTCTGTGTGCTGCTGTAGTTGAAAAGGCTTGCAAGCCTCTGGTTATATCAGGAATACGATAGGAATTTCATAAATCCTCTAAAAATAGAATAAAAAAAATTAATGGGGGTCAAATAGTGATTTTTTTTTTTTAATCTACCAGCTCTGCCAAGCTTTAGTAGTTCCCTAACAAGAGTGGAATCTGACCTGTAATATGTCACATTATCTGGTGAGCTATGTATTTCTCAAGACTCCAAAGTCAGTGGCAGGACCTGAAAAGCATTTGCTTTTGTATTTTAAAACCATGTGTTAAGTACTTCACATTGCTTCATGCTTTTGTTTTTATTCTTATTTTCTTAGTCATGGAAAAGACTATTTAATTGTAAAAGATGCTCATAAATAAGTATCTTTTAGAAAATTACAGTAAAAAAAATCCTGCAAGAAAACACTCTGTAATGTAACCTTCAGGAAATAAATATCAATAGCGACTCAAAATAACGCTGTTGCAAAGTAATGAACACGTTCAAAACAAAAACCACTAGACATTTCTACTATCAGACTGGTTTATATTAGCTGATTTGCAATGTACAAGTTCATCTTATTGCCTTGAAAAACTTGAGAGCATAATAGCAAATAAGACAGGAAAAGAAGTTCTTGAACTCCTACAGGAAAAGATGTCAGCAGTATTTTGTAGTTTGTCCTGGGTCATTCGGAAGGTTAATATATCCCAATCAGTGAATTCACCTCGCAGAATTTTAATGAACTTTGTTGTCACTTCCATCATGATTATCAGCTTTTGCATTTTAAATGTGCCAAATAAGTTCTGGAAGATTTTTTTTTTTTTTTAATTCTCTTTCAGGAGCAAGGCAATGAAAAGACGAACAACGGCACACATTACAAACTCCAGCTCCTTTACAGCAATGGTGAGTCCCCTTCCTAGTCCCCTTCTGTAGGCAATGAACTGAGGCAAGGTTTGGAGGTGCCGTCACTGTGATTTCTAAAATACACTGAAATTCCCTTCCATGATGCTTCCTTATTATAGGGATGGGCTCTGAAGTTTGCCTTGTGTTGATGGGTTTGGGAAGCACACTAGAGGAAGCAAAACTAGATGGTATTTCTGAGGATTTTTAATAAGGCACTAGGTGAAACTAAATGCCTATGTTCTGGTGTGTAAGGAAAGATGCATGTAACAGTATTCATTACTGCTTTTCTCTCTCGCTCTAGGTGTCAGGACTGAACAGGATCTGTACGTTAGACTCATTGATTCAGTCACTAAGCAGGTGAGCGTAGCTAATGTGTGCCGTGCTGCCCTGTCCCACCTCATCCTTGCTCTTTTCTTCTCTTTGCCCTGCATGATTTTTCATCTCTGGTTCATTTTTGTCTCTTTTTCACGTGTATTGCAGACCATATTTTTGAGAGTAATTAAATTATGCTCTTAAATCCGTCCCCCTCTCCCGTTATGGATTGTAGGGCTTTGTCCACTTCTTATCAATACTTCTGTGTAAGCTGCCTTCCTTGTTCAAAAAGGCTTTGAGAAAGGCAATTATCTGCAAACGATGGCAAATAATGGTAAAAAGCCTTCACCTGAAATTTGGATGTTATCACCAATAAGTAAAGCCCTGATGCTATAGACTTACCCCTTTTCTTAATTTCTCTAGCCCATAACTTATGAAGGACAGAACAAGAATCCTGAAATGTGCAGAGTTTTGCTCACTCATGAAGTCATGTGCAGGTAAGATGAGTTTATTAATGGCATATAGTTTGTTAAGCTTGCTTCAATAGATGCTGAAATGGCCTTTCTGATGATGTTGGAGGTAGGAAGAGTTTGATTTTTGAGTCAGAGACACTCTGTCAAAAGACTTTCTTTTTGTACGTGGATAAGATTTGATTTGGATTCGATACAGATTCTTTTTTTTTTTTTTTTGTGCAACAAATTTAGCAGCCTCAGGCCCACAGCCTGAGCTGCATTATTTTTCTTCTGTAAACCAGGCCTTTGTGTGTGTTGTCTAAATCTATACTTCTGATGTACTTATTTCTTACAAAATTCCCGTGCACCTTTCATGAACAGTTGAACTTAGAGATTTTACCTGAAAACTAGAAAACATTCTCCATGTAATTTTATCTGGTGAAATTATTTTATTTTTCTCAATTAAATTAACATAATTAATTTTGCTTAGTTCTTCCCCTTCCAAAAAATCCAGCCAAGCAAGAAAACTCTCAAACCAAAACTCAAATCCTTCGTTTCTATACTTCGTAAACAATATTTATAGGACTTCTATCTTTTAATTAAAAAAGACACTATTTTTAATATGTAAAGTTATAAATTAGAGGGTAAGATGAGTTGAGGATGTTTTTAATAACATTTGTATAAATCTGAAGTTACATGTACCTTATGTATGTACATCGTGCTTCCATGGTAACTTATTACTTTTCCTGTTCTTGTGTAATTAAATTTTTTTCAATACATATAACAATGCAAACAGTCAATGTTCTTATATTAAAATGTGTTAAATTGTGCGTAGAATGTTCTTTCATAAAATGAAAGGCAAAACCAATCTTGACCTTTATTAAACGCATTTTGTGGTTTATTGTATTAGTGGGGGGTAGTTAAGTTGTTGGACTTAATGTTGCTTCTTTTAATGCTTCTGTTTGCCACTTTTTTTTTTAGTAGTCTTCTGAGTTAATATAGCAGTAAGAGCAGCTTATTTGGACAGACTTGTCAAGGGAAAGTCTCAGTTTCAGTACTTAAAAGAAACGGAATTGTTGACATACTTGTTAAATAAGAATCAAGTAAACGTATAGTGTTTATCTGTTGTGCTTTGCTCATTAATTAAGAAAACGAGCATTGTTACTTCTGACCAATTATCACATATGTACGCACAAACACAGCTTATGTTGTGTATGAGCCGCACGTGACGTGCGCTTTACAAGGACCTATAGATGTAGTAGCAAAGATCAAAGGGTTGTGTGTTACTTTCTGGCACATCTAGAACTTATGTACATATTTAAATATATATGCTTTTCCTATTAGTGAAAGCCTCTTCTATAATTAGGTGAATGTTAAGAAGAAAAATCTTTGAATTGCTATGTGGTTGGGTTCTTGTTTGTGATAACAAAAGAACAGTTAGCATACTTTGTCTTTATCTGCTTTTCCTGTAGAGAGAGAGATTCTATTGTGGAAGTTAAAATACCTCAGCAAACGCCTTCCCATCCAAATGTACTTCTTCAAAATAAAATTAGCTTGTTTTTCTTCCCTGCTGCTTCTCTCTGGCTTCAAAATATCAAACCCTGTTCATCTTTTACATACCTGGCCTCCACTGATGCCTGTAAACATATTCTGTGCTTGATTTAAGGTAGTGTTCTACAAATGTAAACCATTATTCAGATTGTACTGAACTTTCCTGCTTGATAGATTAGCCAAGGAAGAATTACAATTCAGGGATGTCCTTTCCATGTAAAACACAGATTAGTGAACCGAATCAAAAGCGCTCTGTAGCCTAATCAAGACATTTGATTTTAAATGTCTTGTTTTCCTAAAGTACCTCTGAACAGGATGCTGTGTATCCTGAAGAGGCATTACACCTATCACTTTGAATAATGCCCAGGGAATGGATCCAATCCTAGTTAAACTTGACATTTTATTTTATTTCTTTTAAGTACAATAATCAAATGTTCCTCATTGTGTGCTGCTTAAGTGGCAGCATCAATTTTTAAAGCCCCTAGTTTAGTTTGCATTAGTAACAGTATATAAAAATTTAATGCACTGTACCCGCTCTGCTGTCCAAATTGATGCCTACTGTTTTTAAAAAGAAGGGTCTGTCTGTCTTTCTGCTCCCCTTCTTCCAATCCCTGCTAGTTGAAGGTAGGCTCTCTTTTTGTATTTTTTGTATATAGTCACACACACAGATATTCTTGCTGTACAGAGAGACAAGTGCATCCAAAACTCTGCATCTTCCACTCAGACGGTGACAGATGCATGCTTAGCAGGAAAGTTGTCTAAATATTGATACGGCTACAACAATCTGTCATACCAATTGAAAGTTAAACTCTCAACTCTCAGTAATTAGTGCTTTCCGTGAGCGGTTTTATTTATTTATTTGCAGATCTGAAATTTTTCATTTGGGTTATTACAGCCTAATGGGAACAGTTCCTATTAGGTGGATCTCTCTCGAACACACAGGCTTTCCCTGCAGTGGTTGAAAATCAAGGTAAACAGTCTCCTCTCCTGGAATAACTTTTTTTTTTCCCCTTCTTCTTTTTCTTCCAATTATCAACTAAGAGGAAACTAGTTGTTATGCTGCTGCCAGCAACCCCCTTATGCCCTCAATGCTCAGAGGGTTAAAAGGTATTATAATTTGAACAGAAGTAGTCTCAGGGCCTACAGCTGGCTAATAACAGAGTTGTATTGAGTGCAAGCAAGCCCCACAGCTGTGACTTTCGCCACAAGGCTCAGACTAGACAGGAGCTCTAATCAGCTGGGCCAGGCGGCCACTGGGGCCTGTGTCTTTATCGGCCAGATGGTGTGAATTTAGACACTTTTGTTATGCAATTGCAGGGAGGAGTTGGGGAGAAGAAAACAAAACAAAGGCCACCATGCTGTGAGCTTATTTGAGTTTGAAATTAGAGACAGATTTTTTTTTTTGGGAGGGGGGAGGAAGGGAGGGAAGTTGAGGGCTGAATTTTAAAACCATTTTAGTCAAGTGTGAGGGGGGAAAGGGTGCAAGTTCGCCTTTGACATGAGCCTTCTGGGGTATTCAGTTTGTGGATCTGGTGTCGTCTGTGATAGCTTTTTGGTTTCTGGGCTTGTTTTTAGTTTTGCTTTCAAGACTGTTCATAAGGTAAACCATAATTTTTCCCATGTAGATCTAGTTAGAAAGGAAAGTAGTACAACTCACTATAGCAAGAATATGTGTACAAAATAAGTCTTTGGCCTTGATATTCTTGTTTTAAGCAAATGAGCACCTCTAAAGGTATGTTCCTAATACAGCATAGAAGCAGAAGCTTTAAGTAGGAGCGAAGCCATGCCACTAATTTGCTCTAAGACAATTTTGTAGGCTTGATCCTGGACCCACCAGAGTTTGGGATTTTTGCCATTGCCTTAAGTTGGAACAAGTCAATTCTGTTAGACAGCACTTGTAAAACAAACCCAGTGGAAATGTTAGGACTTGGATACTGTCATGAAATACTTGGAAACAGGGATTTAAAGATGTGAGAGGTACTTTTGTAAAACTCTGGGCTGAAACTTCCTCAGTCTTTAGGAAAGATTTTCTTGTGAACTAGTCATTTGCTAGAAATGAGTGACAGTTTTGCCTAATCAAGAGATTTCATGTATGTTGGGGCTCAAAAAGTGCGTACTGTCCAGGGGTAATAATCTAGCCCTCTAACGAAAATCTCTTACCCAGGTGTGATGAGTGATAAGAATGTAGATATTTGCAAAATATTTGGAAATTATTAGTTTTAGGAGGAAAGTTTTTTTTGTTTGTTTGTTTGTTTTTAAGTATTACTAAATGTAAAGTTCCTAACTGTGACAATTGTGCAAACTATAAAATAAAACGATGTGCTTATTTCAGAACCCAGTCTCATTGCACTCCCATTTCACGTAATTCATTCTAAACACTTACTGTGCCAAGACATGGCAACCTCTCTAGGAAGACTGTATGAGCTGGTAAGATGTGTGGAGGTGCTGCTGGTTTATTCTGCTTGGACTTTACTCTGGTGTAGTGCTAGCAGAAATATTTTTTATGACCATCTGCATAAGTTACATGACTAAAGGATATCTCATTTAATATCACTGCAAAGAGAGGAAGTGACTACAGTTTCAGAGAGGTGTAAAAAAAAAAAAAAGAAAAGAAATGTACCAAAATATTTTAAAGAATTGAGTTGCTTTTGTTGCTTTATTATAGTGGCATAGAAACCACAAGGCGTTTGTTCCCCGTGTTATTTCCAATGCATTGTAATATTGGACATGTCAAAAGTGCACACCAAATTTATGTTCTTCCTAGTGATGGTTTTCTGTTTTCTTTTTTTTTTTCTTCTTTAGGATATACCTTGGCTTTTATTACCAAAAATATGCAATTCTGTATAAACAATCATTAGGCAGTGAAATGCATAAAAGATGCACTTAAAGCAAAGTTGGGAGTAGGAGGGATTCGGGATATTCTTAGCTAGTGTGAATTACCATAGCTTCACTGAAGTCGATGGAGCTATGACAATTTACAGCAGCTAGAGGGTCTGCCCCAGGGATTTTTAAATATTTAGTGTATCCTTTTATTTTAAAAGGACTAGCATCGATGAATAAGTGCAGGTTTGAGGCAAAAGGAATGTAGAAATGTTGAAACAGTTAGAGCTGCTATTCAAATAGATCTGTTAGTTGTATCTCATCTTGCTGGGCAATTTCAGCTTTTAAATAGGAAGTTCCTGGCACACTGTAACTCATGGAGAAAACGCACGCATTTGAAATTTTTTCATACCCCAAAGAGTTGTTCATTTTTTTTGTCTAAATGCTTATTTAAGTATTTATAGTTGAATAGTTGAATATTCAAGAAAAAAAAAGCTGCTCTTTCATATTTTATACTGCTTTCAGTGAATTCAAGCATCTTTTCTTAACTCCTCTGCTTGAAATTGCTCTAAGGTGGAAAACAGTGGGATTCAGACTGACTTGAGAATTTTGTAAAAGTATTCAGCACGTATTATACCACTGTACATGTGTGTGTGTGTGTGTATATATATATATTTTGATTCCATAGGTGTAAATTTGAACAGCCTCAGCAGCATGTGAAAAATGTAATTTGGAAAGGTATTTGTGCAGCTTAGGATTCGATCGGGTGGCTTTTGAGGCATATGGGAATTGTGATATAGTCCACTTAAAGTTCCACAGCGATGCTCTTAACTTCTGGCTGCCTTCCCCTCCCCGTGTTAGGTTTAGTCAGAACAAACTATTGGATCATCAAGACAGCTTAAAACTTCTAACAGACTTATGTGCTGCTCTAAGACAATTTTTTAAAATAAAGTAATTCAGGGCACGAACTGTTTTTAATATCTATTGAACCCGTGGTACTTGTAGTAAGTGCAGGGAGCACCATTCATGTCAATGAGTACATCAGTGGAAATCAAATAATGAGCTGGCTCTCTTTTTATTTTTTTTTAATTAATTATTATTTTTAAAAATGGGTAAAGTAAATGCAGTGATCCTGTTCTTTCCCTAAGTACAGTTAAATTCACTGGGAGCGAAGAACACCAAATAGTTTGTATAGGTTATAGTCTGCAGTGTGTATACATAAAATATGTACTCTATATCTGTGTATATATGTATATTTGTGCACACAGGTACATATATACACACAGTTCTGTCTGTATATGCATGAACACACAAATAGACATGGCCATAACATGGATATCATTCTGCAATATGTACCTTGCTGCAATCTCCGAAGGGCGGCGGCATTATCTTGCATTTTCTTGCCAAGTCTGATAAATATATTTATTTTATGTTGTAAGCTTATCAGAGAGAGGTATAATTTTTATGCAGTCATGCAGGTGGCCACACAGTATAAAACGTGCATAAATACAAAATTAATCTTAAGGGCTTATCATTACTGAAACAATTGCAAAGGGATTTACAGACAAAATGCCAACCTGAAAAATCTCTTCAGATCCTTAATATGATCTAACTTTATGTTTACTTTCTGTTTGTTTTTCGTTGGTGCTACTGTACTGCTAAAGCTTTTTTTTTGTAAGCGTATGAAATTTAGGGGATTACTAGGTATCCAATAAATGACAAATTGGTTATTAAAATACAACAAATCAGTAAGTTGCTTATAGTCAGTTTTAACGCCTTTTGATGGACTTTTAACCATACATAGCACATGATACTCATGTCTGTAATGTTGTTATGACATCTGTTAATCATTTATAAGTCTTTTATAAGTAGTGCCTTAGTCTAAAGTGTGACTATATTGCTGTTCACTTTGGCTGGGAACTTCAAAACAGACTAAGGGGAGCCAACTGCCAAGCTTTGGCTGAAATCAACCAGGAGTTGGGCACCCAGTTCTCTTAATCCTTCTCCTTTCCAGAAATCGTAGCCAGAATTCTCTTAGTCACTCTTGTAGGCATGTATTGAGTCCTGAAGCTTCACAGAGAAGACTTTTAGCTGGTTGGTTTTGCTATTAGCTGTCACAATAATTCTTCATTCTTGGTTTTCTTCCTCTCTCTAGTCGGTGCTGTGAGAAGAAAAGTTGTGGCAACAGAAATGAGACTCCGTCTGACCCCGTGATCATCGACAGGTAGGAAATGAATCTTCGTTTTTCCACAAAAGCAACCCCCAAACTGTTGTGTGTACTGGGAGGCAGCTGAAGGTCTTGATGGTTTGGTCAGCATCTGCTCTTCGGAGGTGTCTGTGCTTCATGATTCCTTAGAAAAATGCTGGCCTGAAAGCTGGTTACCTTTAGCCCATCTGGGCTTGCCTGGACAAAATTGTTGATTTTAATTTTTGTCAATTATGTTCTATGTGTGTCATTTTCATTGTGACCAAATATTCCATGTGTGTATCCAGAATACTTTCTGCTCACCAGGCATGTGATCCAACCTGATCATGGAGGGGATAAAGCTTTGAGCAACCTGGCAGCTTCAATAGCATTCTTTAACAAAATAGCAATATTCCCCAAGAAATGCAGGGAGGAAGGGAGGGGTAAAGGCAGACGTGCAACATATTAGCAAGGATTAAAACTGATGATCTGGGGATTGCCAGCAATTTTATGCAAGACAACAGCTTCATATATTACTTAGTTCCAGATCCAGCCCTAGGTTCTGCTTGCCAGTTTCTGGGTAAAAAAACATAAATGGGGGAGAACAGCAGTTTGTTAAATCATGAATTGGTGCATTCAAAATTGTCAGTAGTTGTGGAGACTTAGGAAACTAGCCTGTGGAATTCACTGACTCAAAGTGTTGTTTGAGATCTGGAACTCAGCAAGGTTTGGAAAGGAAAAATAAGAATAGACAGAGCTCTTTTAAAACGTCTGTAACCAAGATCTCCAGAAGGAGAATAGTGAACAAGGAAAAGTAAGGAAGAAACCTTTTTTTCCCAGAGAGATTTTTCTGTAGTAACTGTTTTAAAGAGTTTCTTTTCCCTGAAGCAGCTGGTACAAGGGGCCAGCGGAGAGCTGATGCTGAGGTGGATTGATTGCAGATTCGGTTTTTATGTCTGTATGTGTTTGGCATCTTCTATCTACATTCTAATAAGCGTTATTTGTCACAATATTTCTTGTGAATTTGTCTTGGCATTCAGAATGGTCAAGCTGGTTTGAATAAAGATCTACAATTATGCCCTTCATTTTTTCATCAGGGAGTTAATCTAAATCGTTTCGTGCTATGATGGAGTTCTTCTTCCCACTCCCTCACCCCCCTGTTTTCCCTTTTATTTTCGTACTTACAAGATGTGGCTGGGGACAAAGTTGGAAATTCCAGCAAACTGGACTGTTTGCATGAGTGCGTGGTGCTGGGGGTGGTTCCCTGACTAGAAGCAGAAGTCCTAGATAATGCCATCTTGACCTTTTCTCTGAAACTCCTAACTCATTTTTGGCTGTGTTAATGTTTGGTATGAATCTGCATTCGGGAACCTTCCAATCTAAAGTCTGAATTCTGCGAAGCTCGTCGTGCTGCTGGAGAAGCAGCATGGCATAAGACAACGGACTGGCCTACGAGTTAAGACTGTTCATCACGAAGGGGGTAGTTCTGTCACTAACTGAATTCGTCACCTTGAGCGAGCTGTCCATTCTCATGCAAAATGAGGATTCTGATGCTTTCTGCGGGGATTTGAGATCCGTTGATGTAAAATGCAATAGAAGTGAAACAAGAAAAGAAAGAACAGGCTGGGTGGTTTTTTGTTGCTGTGGGTTTTTGTGTTTTGTTGTTGTTTTTAGTTGTTTTGTTTTTTTTAAACAACTGACTGCAAAATATACATCACAAGTTGTCTTTGTGCTCAGTGAGTCTTAAGCTTTCCTAATTTGCTCTAAGCCTAAAACTTAGATTCATAACTCCCCTGCTAACAACAGTAGGCATTCTGCCATTCGCGTGGGAGCATCTTCTAGTATCTTCAGTTTGCCAGTTTTTTTTTTTGCTCAGTGTCAGTTCTTCCATCTCTTTGTGTGTGTCTCTTGAAATTGCAGGTGAACTCTAGCGTCCAGTAGGGGTAATAATAAGGTAGATGAGAGAAATCAGGGGTACTGCCTGATAAAGCTGTTTTCACTTGGTTTAAGAGTCAATGCCACTAAATCGGATTTAGGCCACAGAGGAAAGAAATGATTGCAAATCTGCAGTGCTGTCTGGAGGTGGCATGGCTTAGTGAGCAGTGTGGTGAATAGAGAACTCGAAGCTAACTCTTCCTTGTTCCACACTGGTCAGTAGTGCTGCGTCAAGCAAATGACTTGCTTTTCTGTAGTTATAGCTATTCCACCATTTTACCTGGTTAAACATGTTTTGGGGAGTGAGAGATAATCTTGCGTACTATGTCTTGATCAACATATGAAATGCAAACGTAATAGTTGTGCTGCACATCTGTGCACAGAGGAATTTATTGTCTAGTCTGTCATCTTCAGACATTTCCACAGCAGTAAGTATAACTGCTTAGGTGTTTATCTAAACAGTCCCCTCTCCCGAGGTATATTCAACATGACTGATTTTTCTGTCTTTCAAATGAGCAGAAAACTGTTGGGGTGTCATGAGAGTTCTGGATATGCTTGGGAGTCTGGGTAGTAGTGTTCTTATTTGTTTAGGGGGACTTTATATGGCTTCTTAGGAAGAAAATATTTATGCTTAAGAACTCAATAGCAGGTGGAATGCCATTTCTGAAACACAGCTTGCAACTCTCTGCAATCATGCAGGCCAATAAATATGGTAAGATTTATGCACATTTTGCAACTTCTAAATCTAAATGCTTTCTTGTCAGTTCAGTGTTGGCTTCATGGTGGGGTTTTTCTTAGTTTAAAATGACCTACAAGTTTTCTTTAAAAATAGAGTAATTGGAATGATTTTTTTTTTATTGTTTAAAATAAGTAAATATAAAATTTGTCATGTAACAATACAGCTGTTAGATCAGCATGCTCTGACAGGAGGGAGGGAAGTAAAACAAAAGGAAAAGGGATTGGGAAAATACATTTGTGTTATGCAGAGCCATGTCTAAACAGCATGTGCGAAGTGAAATAGGAGCAGAGCTTTACACTTAGAATAGAAGGAAAATGGAGGCCAGGTATGAACTTAGTTGTCTGAAGGTGCCAGGTTCTCCCTTTGAGCCTAGGTTAATTAATATGCATTGCTCCTGCTGCAAATGTGTGTGAGAAAATTGTGACTGGCATTCAGGAGGTGCCATCTGCGTTGTAATTCTAGCTGTGTGAGGGGACCTACGTGGTTAAAACGTGGCTTGATTGTACAACATCGCAAGGACCAAAATCTTCAAAACTACGTTCAGTGACTGTCATAAGGTGTGGGAGCGGAGATGGAGCCCAGTTTTAGGATGAGCTATGTATAGCTCAGGTCTGTGTAAGTTCTGAGTTTGATTTGCAACTCCTGCAAAGGCAGTGGCCTACTCAAATATAAAGAATTCAGGAGGACACCAGGTTATTAATTGTTGCTAATCTCTAGGCTGCTCTACTGTAAAAGTAGTGTGGCAGGCAGGTTCCCTCAGCAGCGAAGGAGCTGCAGGGTGTAGAGGGGTTTAGAGTCCAAGATGAAGCGAGTTCTGCGTGGCTACCAGAGGTATGCCCCCACCGTGAACGGGCACAAGTTAAATTAACGACTTAGGGTACCTGTAAAGGTGGTGAAGACACAAGAGTCCCTGTTACTGGGTCGAGGTATGCACTGATGTCTGTTACTGCAACTTTATTATTTTCATTTTGCCTAGACTAGCTGAACTAAGTGGCTGCATCTGCTCTGCCTGTCTGTAACATGACCATGTGCTTCTGACCATGCTATCGATGCACAGCACAACCCTCACTAGACTGGTAAGACATTCGGATCAGTGCAGGCTCTAATCTCCCATCTGACATTGCACTGAAGTAAATACCCATGAAATTCAGCTAAGTTCAGGGGCTGCACTAGAAGTCACTGTAAATGAACATAACTCTATCAGCAGTACATCATTTTCCCCTTCGTTCCTCTTCCTTTTTCCTCACTTCTTTATGTTTTCAGAGACTGATGCTTAGACTACTGTGCTGGCTTACCTCTTTATTGCTGTAGGGAGGCACAACTCATTGGTGTTTGCCAAAGCAGGGAAACTTGTGTCCTAGTTTAAAAAGGAAGAAATAGTTCAGATGAAAAAAATGTCAGCCATGTTGTTGGTGTTGGTTTTTTTTTTTTTTTCCTACTCCTTGAATGAATTCCAAAAGTTCTTGTACTGAATAAAACATTTCTGCTGTGACCTTTGCTCTGGGGACTAGATTTAGATCCTAAGGACCTTGATGGTTTTTTTTTTTGCTTCACTCTTGGAAACTAGTGCTTTTCTATATGAAATGGAGCTTCTTCACTGAAATTCACCATGTGCCCTCTCCCACCGGCAAGTATTTGCAGGATACACTAGAGTATTCATATTCCTGCAACCTTCTTCTGATCCAGAATTCCAGTGTAACTCGGATCAGAATCTGACTTCAGGACGCTACCTGCACTGATACAGCTGAAATCCTCCGGTGCTGCTATTGCAGATGTGAACGGGCAGCACCAGCCACAACTGGGAGGACCACCTGAAGGTATACAGGACATTCATGGTGGATGTTTTGTCCAGAATTGTTTGCAAAATATGGGCTCCAAGTTTTTTTAGACATCACAAGCCATGGTAACTTCTCAAAATGTTAGGGCAAGCTTTGACTTTACATAGAAGATCAAAATTTACCAGAGCTAAATCGGTTCTAGTGTGTTCCCACAGTGGATCCTAGGGCTATCTAATTAACTACTTATCTAATTAACTAACTAGATATTAACTAGCGCTTCTATTTCTACTGCCTTCCTGCTCAGGTTTTGAAGTTAGTACCTGTGGTAGTCATAGCTTTGAGACTACCAAACTGTAAATACTTATTTTTCTTGTTGCTGAAGTGGTTCTTCTCAGCATTTCTCGCAGTTCGTGGAAATTGGTTTGATCTTTGCCTACTAGCATTTTTTCTTTGTTGAAGTCATAGACAAGGAGATGAAGTGGATGGGGTGGAGTGGCTTTCAGAGAGGAGTGTAGAAGGGTAATTCTTTTGAATACGATACTTCCCAAATGAAAACTGTATTTTGTCACACCTATATTAGAATTATTTAATTTGCTACCTTCCCCATCAGTTAAGCAAATAAAAGGAAACTTGGTCTTACGATTAAGAGGCCAGGGATACTGCAAAGGAATTTGATCCCTCATTTTACTGCAGATTTTCTCTGTCATTTTAGGTGTGTTTTATGATTTTGGATATAAATTGCCCACCCACCCATCAAGTATGAATGATCTTTTTCTTTCTTCTCCTTTTCTTTCTTTTAATGCTTTGTTTCTTTAAGATTTAAGTTCTATAGAGCAGGTTCTTTTGAGCACTTTTTACTCTGTGCTTTTTCTAGTTTTCTGAAGCTGAGATTGAATTGAAGCCTCCAGGGTACTGGAGAGAACTGGGTGGCTTTTTTGGTTGAACAGTTTATTTGCTTATTATTACTTTTTCTTGCTTCTAATAAGAGATAAATTGTCAAGAGAAATTTCTACTTAATTAAAAAAAAAACTTAATTCACTTAAAACAGTGGAATGTAACTGGGATGGGACAGCCTTTTCTGTTTTTACGGGTGAAATCACTTGGAATAGCACTGTAAAATGGGAGTGTAAGCTGTGTGTCATGTGTAGCTGGCTGTCTTCATGGTTGTGCTGTGTGGAGGCTCCGGAGTCCTCCCCTGCCTTTGAGCTGGTGGAATGAGGTCATTTAGCTGAGAGTTACACTTTTAGAATTTGAGATCCTGGGTTCGATTCCTGCTGCTGTTCACCCAAACTCTTCTTAACTGCCCAGTACAGAATCTGATGGGTTTTGTTCCACCTATATTTATTTACCATTATTAATATTTTTAAAGAAATACCCCAAACCATGACCACAGCTGGCACGCTTGTTAGCATCTCTATAAAGAAGCCAAAGAGACCGGATTACATTCGTGTAGCATGGGGCCCATCCCTTGCAGAAGTGGGGCAGCACGGATGGAGATTTTCCTCCCTGCTGGTACTGGTGCTCTACCTGCTGTACAGATAAACAGAGGACTGAACTCTCCCAGGCTGGCTGGCTGGCACATTTCACAAGCACTAAAACTCACTTTAGGAAAGACATCCGTTGCCAGGCATATAAACATTCTGACTATGCCACTGCAGTGCCCATGCTGTGCGTTAAAGTGCTCTGTGTGAGATGTCCACATTAATAGCACTGGGCTTTATGTCTTCTTGCATTGTGTCCCCCCCCAGTAGGTTAGCTTTCATTTTCACTCTCATCTTTTTGAAGGATGTGGCTTGAAATAAGTACAGACTTCTGGCTTTCCTATCTTTTGCCCTTCGTGTCAGTCATCTAGAAAGGACTTTATCCCTTACCTCCCCCTTTCGGGCTGACCCCCAAATCCATAGGGTAGTGCAAGGATATTTTCTAATGCTCAGAGGCAGAACTGCATGAACGGAGAGATCAAGTTCCCACTGACACTGAGTTGTCCTGTCGCTTTAAGCAAGTTGCATAACTCCGTGCCTCAGTTTCCCTATTAATGCAAAGTGTTAGCAATTGCCTAGCAAAATGCTTTCCAGGAAGGCTTTTTTTTCTCTTTCCGTCTGTCTGTCTGTCTTTTTTTTTTCTTTTTTTTTTTTTTTCTTCCTTGTCTCCCAGCTTTGTACTGCAAGGAGAATTTCAAATACATGGCAGAGTTGGATTGTTCTTGTTCCGCTCTCTTCTCCTTACCCCTTGTATGCCTGCCAAGGTAGAATAAAAGTCTCAAATCTGCTGCTGCGGAGTGAAACTGGGAGCCACAGATAGACGCAGCCCTTCTCAGCTCCCCACATGCGCCAGTCCCCCCTTCCAAGCCTCCAAAACCCACAATGATCTCTTCTCTTGTCCTAAGGAGTCGAAGTCCTTTGTTCACTGCTAAACCCTGCTCTCCTGCAAAGAGCTGCTGTTGTGCCATCTGTCTCTTTATGAATTTTTTAGTAGACTGGATGTTTGTGGGGAGTCAGTAACTTAAAGTGCACTATACTAGCCATTTGACAAGTGATTCTCTTAGTGCATAATTTGTTTGTTTCTTTCTTTTTTTCCCTCTTTCTTTCCCCCCCACCCTCTTTTAGGCCACCAGAAAATTTCCTTACTAGTTTGCTGTCGAAAGCATTTTGAAATTTTCGATGCATACAGTCACTTAGGCTTGCAAATGGGGCAAACTGGAGGCTGGCTTGTGTCACTTAATTTTTTTTTTTTTTTGTAATGTAGATAGACAACAGAGTTTCAAGGAGGCTGGTGAGTCAAAAGAAGCATCAAGGTTTCTTGGAGCGTGATATAAAAATGAAGAATGGACTTGTGGTTAAGGAACTATGGCAAACTAAGTTTGAACTATGGCAGTCCTGGGTTCTGCTCCTTTCCCTCCATTGCAGACTCCATCTATTTTTTCCATGCATTCACATCCTCTCTGTTTACCAGTAAACCAAGGACGCATGTGCTTTTCCAGCTTTCGCTGATAACATAAGGATAGATATGCTGAAAATTGATGTGTGGAAATACTTTGGTGATGTGGAAACTGTTGCTATTATGGTGGAGATTGTTTTGGAGTGCTTTAAGCACTTACTCTACCTCAAACTGTCAGTTGCTGCCACCTGGGCTGAAGGTTACTGCTTCTGAAACTAAGCCAAAAATAAATTAGATCAGTTTAAATCACTGCTGGTTTCAAGCACAGATTTATTAGGAGGTTTACAGAACTGGAAACTCTTTTCCACTAGCTTTTTGTACATGTGCCCCTGGCCACGTGCTGTCATTGTGTGACTGTGCAGCCATTTTGTCCTGAGCCCTGTGAACGCAGTGCTTGCCTTTTTGGTATGCTAGGGTGAAACACAGTGGTAGGAAAGGGGGCTGCGCAGAAAAGCTGGTGGGTGGGAGTCTTAACCAGTACCGATCGCTTTGGTCCCCTAAGTCTGTAACTGGAATAGTTCAAACATGTTCTGGTTTCAGAACTGCAAGGTGAACTGGTTGAGTCTGAGCGTAGACATATAATAATATAATTTAAAGAAATAAATCTGCTTATTGCTACTACTGTCTGGAAGCCTTAAGGAAATAAGTCTGATGAAGACAAGACCCAAAGGATTTTAGCAACTCTGGATAAATCAGATGAGCTTCTGGGATGTTCTGGTGTACTTTGGACAGCAAGCATGGATGAATTCCAGTCTTGCTAGACTAATTGTGCTTTAGCTGAGATAAAAAACACTGGTGGTGCTAGCTGGGTTAATCTTGGCTGAACAATGCAAAAAAATGGGGAAAGTTAAAACATAGCGTGGAAAAATCTGAAGCTTTTTTTTTTTTTAATGAAGCTTTGTACTGCAATTAGGAGGAGAACTTTGTTCCATGTAAGCGCTGTGTTCTCATAACCAGCAAGTGAGGAGGTTAAATGGCTGCACAGCCAGCTGATAATGAGAGGTCTCAGAAGGCCAGATGAGATAGTGTGAGGAGCCATTAGAATCAAGGAGTTCGGTAGTAGTGGAGAGGGGAATGGAATAAAAGTTTCCCATGAACTAGAGCACCCCTGGGAATAGAAGCTGATGATAAATTCACTATGCAAGCAGCACAAGAGAAATCCTGGGTGTGTGGAGCAGCAGTGTGTGACATGGGATCTCTACAAGGCCATTTTTTTGAACACTGGTCTGTGTTTGCCTGGATCCATCTGCACTCATCGTTGAACATGCCAATATTTCAGAGTACCTGCATCCTAATGAAAGCATCCCCTGGATTTACGACCTAAAATGGTCTTCCTTATCACCTCTCCACTCCTCGGCCTCTGTCTAGACCTGGTTTTATGGACTTGTCACTTCATCTGCCCTAGCCTTTTTTTGTTACTGCCTCTTGCCTCCCTTTTGAACCTTTTGTTTCTGCCCATCCCTTCCTTGTGTGTTTCTGACACCATCTGTTTCTGGTGGGCTCTCATATATTTTTCTACCCTGTAAACACCCTAGGATCTCAGCCTCTTCGAAGTGAGTGCTTCACATCTGAAGAAGGCCTCCCAGTGAATGTGTAGTATCTGTTCCCTGCTTTCAGATAGTGTATGAAACTATTTTTCTTCTACTCAGAACATTGCCCAAAGTCCTTGTAAAAATGAGGACAAGATTTATATTAAAAGTATATAGTATATATCTGGAACTTAAGTCAGTTGGAGCTGCGCTCATAATTTTAAAGATATTAAATACTTATGTGATGGGCCTAAGATCATGCAGGAGGTCTGTGACACAGTGAGGAGTGGAACCCAAGTTTTGTGTATTCCAGGCTGGATCATATAAGCATGTCCTGGAAAAGCATTTCCTCTCCGTAAGTGTAGTTCATACACCCATCTTTCTCTCTTACTTGATTTGGATCGCTAATGTGCTGCTGTCATCCACCCCCCCCCCCCCC
>VXAA01002388.1:225918-256671 GCA_013399115.1 Anseranas semipalmata
GGGGTGGGAAGAGAAATCATGTCTGGTACATTGTTCCTGAATCTGGTTGTTATTCCGGGCCTTTTTGCAATATGTCCTACTGGTGCTCTCTAGGCCATTTTGGGAAGGGATACTGGGAGCCCAGAGGAGGAATCAGCCCGCTCACATTCCCCTGCTGGAGAAGCACAGCTCTCACGTGCTGTATTCGTACGGCCTGAGCTAAGAGCACTTCTAATGCCTTCAAGTATACAATAGATTTACCCTTGCTCTATTTAATATTGTGTTCTGTAATGAGTTTCATCTCCCCACCTTGTGCCTTTTTTTAAATTATTTTTTTATTTTTTTTTTAATTTAAAAATCTCCAGTTGCTTTGTATGGATGGCTGAACATGCTTAGGAAAATATAGGGTGGTATATCCTGGGAAACTGGAATAACAGGGGAGAAGTGGAATGGGAAAGGAGGCTGGGGATGGAAAAGAAACCTGGTAATCAAGGTCAATTAATGGGAGTGATAAGATTCAGAATAAGGAAACAAGACCAGCAATCGGACAGGAAAGGTTTGAACACTAAACCTCATTTTTGCGGGTGGGCTCTCAGAGTTAGCCATTTTCTCCAACGTCTTGATGCTATGACTAATTTTTAGGGTTGTATCCTTTGCTGCTGCTTCATGATATCAGATCCTTAGGAATGACTTCTCATGACCTATGGGTAAATAAATACATTTCTAAGCCAGTAAGAGGGTTTCCATGGGGGTGCTTAAGAAAAAAAAGTTCTGTGGAAGAGGTTTATTATTATTATTTATTATTATTATTATTATTAATTATTTTCAAAGTAGAATTAAACGTTTCTGCTTTCCTTGAATAGTGTGGGTGCATGCACGCAAAATACACTGTTAAATCTAAATCCCTTACTAGAAAACTTTAAATCTGATAAATATTTGACTTGGGCTGAAAAATGAAACCTTTCAGCTTTTGTTTTTCACTGTGGGTTGTTCTTGATGTTTCCAGATCAGAAAGCTGGAAACTGAGGCTGAAGAAGTTGATAGGGACTTGGAATAACTGCACTAAGGAATTCCCATTTGAAATTCTTTCTTAAACCGTAGGTGAGAAGGCAAGGCCTGAAGTTTGGGTGGGAGTAGCAAATATACCAAGCAAAAAAGGCTCTCAGATTGAAATGTCCTGACTCCGGGGAAAGGACTGGGTAGATCTAAACTGGGTGGGACTCAACACGCTGTGGTGCCCTTTTTTTTTTTTTTTTTTTTTTCCCCCCCCATTTTGGTGACATGAGACAACAGGAAGGGGGAAAACTGAACCTCTGGCTTGTGAACCTTTCCCCTCTCCTGAAGCCTGTGTTACATTTCCAGGTTTGTCTGTGTTAGGATACGCTGGTGGAGAGGGGGAGGAATCCTGCGAGGTTATTTTATGGAGTGGAAGGAAAGGGTTAGGTTTAAAGAAGGCAAAGCAGAGCACAGAGCTGCTGCAATTCACTCCCTCTGCTGGTGCAGTGGAACCAGCATTTGCTAATTGCCTTCGTTCTTTGCTCAGTCTGTGTGAGAGCAGCATCTCATCTAAACACCAAGGTAGCAAAGAATTCCCGTTTATCGCTCTGAACGCCGTATCAAGCTGTACTGGCAGAACTTACCTCCTAGAAGTACCAGAGCAGCGAAGGAGGGGAGCAGAAAAGAAAAGGAAGGGAGTTTCTGCGGGGCAGGGCAGAACCCGCAGCACCCTTCTTGGGAGCGCTCTGGCAGCGGCCTCCTGCTGCGGGCAGGCACCGCGAGAGCTCACCAGTGGCAATAGGGAGCTGGGTGTTCTTGGGCTTGGGCTTTTGGCTCTGGTTCTTCGGCTGAGCTCTTCTGGTGAGAATAAGCCACATAATAAATGAAGTACTGTACCTAAATGGCTGGAAATGTGCTTAGAGAAATGGGAAAGGACAATTTGTACAAATTCAATTAAAAAGGGGGGAGAGTCTGTATCAGGGAGATTTCCTATCTGATTTTTCCAACTCACAGACTTCTGCTGGATGCTTTTCTAAGCTAAACCTTGGGCAATGGGAAGTTTTACCCCTGGTGTTCACCTCCATATATCATGTTAAAATCTCGAGCCTCGTGTACTTGGTAGGTGGGTGGAGGAAAGAGTAAACATAGTTCAGTTTAAAATGGTAACTATATCCCGCATTGTGTAGGATAACGTCATTATCCGATCACCTTGTCTGCATTGAAATCTCACACTTCATCTTTTCCCTTAATAGATTTCACCTTGGAATGCAAATATACTTTGTCACTGTTGAGCAATCTGGTTAATACAGTGCCTGGTTACTCTGGGCTGGGAAGAGACTTTCCTAACATGCATCAGAAATCACTTAAAGTGCTAAAAAGCTAGCGGCTTCTAATTGAACGGCGAGGAGATCATCTCAAGCTGTTCACAGTGACATCAGGAATGGTTTTGATTTGAGTGTGACAGCATCGAAGGGCTGGATCGTGCTGTTGCTGGTTGCAGGCTGTTTCTTAATCAGCAAATGGAAACTTTCTCTGAGGCTGGCCTGCTTAGGGGCCAAGGCCTTGAACACTAAAAATTTAAGCTTTAGTTCCCAAAGCACTGCTTAGATCGAGATCTTCTGTGTTGCTGAAGAGTTTATAATGGAAATTATAATCCAAATCTGATAGCTAGCTTGGAAAAATTTGCCAGACAGCAGCAACTTTGGGAAGTTGCTGAAATTGCTGACTCTTAAGATCTTTTGAAAATGGAGCTGTTTCTAACCTGTTGCTTTTGAATTTAAGAATTGGCTGTAAACCAGCATCTTATCTAATGGTACATAACACTAGTGACCTCTTTCCAGGAGAGAGAATGAAGACAGTTTAAAGAATCTTTTGTCAGTGTCCAGAGAAAGAATTTAAACTTTAGTGCTCAAAATGTGCTTACAGCATTTTGCTCTTTGAATCCTTAGTTTTGTGGCTGATCTGTCGATGGAATCAGAGAATCATAAAAGTTAGGTCTTTTCCATCTCGATTAGGTCATCCAGTGCTCTCCCCAGCGTGGCCCTGCTGAGGAATCTTGCTGTAGTTTATTAATATATTCCCCTGCTGTAACTTGGTGCGCTGCTTCCCCGAAGGCAGGTGTCCAACATTAATGGGAGTTACATTTGCTAGCAGAGGGACGTGTTAGATCCTCAGTGTGATGTCTCTAGGAGTGGAAGGAGAAAGAAATGAATTAAGTAAATGAATAATAATATTAATGATGTTTGCTAAATCTCTCATCTAGTGTACTAGCCAGTGTAATTGCCTTAGTGCTTTGTGTGAAAGCCAGCAGGCTGATTGAGAAATATAAACAGAATTATTCCTTCCCTTTTTCCCAAACAAGAAGATAGCCATTAATAAGGGCTCTTTGTTTCCTAAAAACAGGAGCATGATTTGTATATCTAATCAGTAATATTCTGCCAACTGTATAAAATTTCTTCTAGTTTTTGGGGATCTCTCAGAGCTTTTACAGCTGCATTAATAGAAATGAAGTTTCTCCATAGGTACGTGTAACTACTTGCATGTGAGACCCTGCAGTGATCAGTTTGACCCATTTCTTTCAACCCCCAATTTATCAACATGTTATTAAACTGAAATGATGCGAAACTGCAAATCCTTTTCTAATTTTTTAAAAGTAAATTTGGTGGAAAGCGATAATAAAAAAAGGCTTATTTTAAAAGTTGAAACCAAAGTTTAAACAAGAAAGAGATCCCTCGGTTAGGTAATATCAGGAGACTATACGGCTTCCTGGTTTCTCCTCCTTTAAATCTTTTTGGATGAGTTCAGTGATTCTAAGCTGTCAGGTGCAAAAGGAGTTGGCTGCTGTCTGGAAAGAAATTAATTTGTAAGATTAAAGGTCACGCAAAATATTTGGGAGTTTTGGAGGCACTGCAGCTGAACTGGGTTGGCACTGGGAGCAGCTGTTTGGCTTGCTGGATTTCCTCTGCTGGGTTGCTGTCGTGTAATTGTTTTTTGGGTGGTGGTGGGGAGGGACCACGATGGAAACGGGGGAAATCTGGTGAGTATTTTGCTGCCTGGAGCAGGTGACCAAATTGATCAGTCGCTACCGTGTTTTGTTCAAGGAGGGGTCAGGGAAGAAAATGTGGGGGGAGGCTCCGCGTGGTTGCATTTTAACACCTTCTCTGCTAAGCAGGAGGCCAGCTTGGGGTGCTAAATTCCTGTCTGTGGCTGTCTGTGAAATAAATCTGTGTGTTGTGTAGTCCCAAGCTGTCAGCAACGGTTTGCACTGATGGACTCTGAAAGAGGTTTCCTCTCAGTTCGTGGAGTAGTCAGCAGCCACTAGGGAGCTGTCTTTAGCTCATGTTTCAGAGTTAGCTCATTAGACCAATAACAGCAGACACTCGCTGCTTTTTTTTTTTTCCTTCAAGAATTTGTGAAGTCGGACTGTATTTATAGAGTTATGGCTAGACAATAATAATATTACATTTTCCTTTACCTGTTGTAATAGCCTGCTGAGTTGGGTGGTACGTGATTTTTCAGAGACCAGTTTTCCCAGTTGGATATTCCTCCCGCACGCTGTGCCCCCTTTCGCCATCGGGCTCTCTCTGGCCTACAAGGAGCTTGCTCAGGATTGCCGGGTTCTTTGTCTCTTCCCACAGTCAGGGCTTGGCCCTTTATTTTGAACGCTCACTCCAAGGAAGCCCTGACCAACTTTTTCTCCTTCCTCCCCTTTGCACTGATAACAGAGCAACTTGAATGGGCTGTCTCATTCCCATTTCTCTTCCTAAGCCTTTCTGTACCCCCTACCCCTTCCTCTTAGCTGCGTAATGCCAATAACGTACCGTGTTGGTTCTCAGCAGCCTTCTTGTGATTCATGAAACAGTGCCAGTAAGAACTGCTGAGCTGAGCTCTTTTCTAGCTCCCCCTGTGAAGCTGCTGTTTGGCCTCTTTTTGCACAAGTCTACTTGTCCAGTTACTCTGCTTTCAATGCTTCTAGTGCCAGCTTCTGTCTGTCTGACTGATGGATTCTGTAAGAATCGCTTCAGGAAAATGTTATGTTATCAGTCCAGCCATTGGTAGAATTCATTCTGTAGGATGTGACCCCACTCTCTGAAGAGACGAGACAGTCCTGGTCGCTCCTAGCAGGAGAAGACTTGGAATAACTCCAGGAGCATAAGCCAGGAATTCTGCAGTTGTAATCTTAATATCTGATACAGTTTCCCTTTCTGGCTTTAACCAGTCATTTAATGTCTTTGCTTCAGTTTCAGTAGTCAATGTTGACTATTTTCCATTGGAAGCGTTCAGTTAGTTAAGAGGAAGAAAAAAAAAAGAAAAGAACTTCCCCATTATTTTTCTTTCACATTTAATTGAAACTTTAACTCATGAAAAAGTTGATCTGCAGCTTTTCAGCCTGAATTAAGTACTAATAAACAGATCCTCCTTAGCCTCGTTCAGTGTGACGCTTCAGATTGTTAAACCAGAACAGCAGCATCGGGGCTTCAAGCTGGAGCGAGCGGTAACAAAAGTCAGTGGAAATGCACGGTGTGATCTTACTGTGGACTCACAAGCCACGCTGGTGAGCAGGTAGGAATGCTGCAGACGTGTTGTGACAGGGAGGGCAGGATATGATTTCAGAAGGAAGGATATGAATGCACTGTGACCTCCCTCTGTAAAATGTCATCCCGCCATACCAGGCTGTGCCTGGGAAGCCGGCTGTGTATCAGCGCTGGTTCCGTGCGCTTCAGCTGTGCCTGCTGTCAGCCCTCGGTGCTCTGTAGTTCCATCCAAAAGGAGAGATGACTCAGTGTTCCCGTTGTGCCCCGATAGGGACACCTGATGTGCTTAGGCCTGGAACACAGAGAGGAAAGTTGGAAATAAGATCTCTCATTGGAAGGAGTGTCCTGTGGTTGAGTCACCGGTCTGGAGCTTGGCAGATCTCCCCGAGGTCCCTGTCACCCAGGTGGCGAGACGCCGTGGGCAGGTGAGTCGGCACAGCTGGCACAGCTGCGTGTCACCTCCTGGTGCCACCTGTCTGCTGGCTGCAGCACGGAAAGCCCAGAGCCTTCCTCTGTTTTAGGGTGCCTGTGCCTTGTGGGTGAGATGGAGGAGTTATGTTCCCCTGGCTTCCCAAATATGCATATTAATGACTGGAGGATGTTTAGATGCTGAAGTATTAAAGAGAGCTGGGGTGTGGGGAGCAGCTGGAGGTAAATATCTGTTTGGATAGAAGTTTATAGGGTTGGAAATTCCATGGTGCCTTTCATGCTTTTGAGCATGTGGTAGCACGGAGGAAAAGCCTGAATTGAGCTAATAATAACCTTACTTGATGAAAATGCCCCCTTATGTTTAAAAGGTTTTTAATACAATGTCAAATTGGCTAGGAGAATAGGGTAGTGGTGGCTCTTCCTTACCAAACAGAAGATGTGGCTTCCTTCAGTGCCACTGTCCCCTCATTTGCCCTTGCGTAGGTCCGAAGGGGAGGTGCCTTTGTATCTGGCGCTGTAGCTGTGGCTCCTGGATCGCTGTAGAACCAGAAACTGGGATCGATGAGCGCCGTGGGCGGTAGCTCCTCAGTTGTGCGTCTCCTTTGCTCTTCCTTGAGGGACATCGTAGCTGGCAGGCAGGGACGTGAGCTAGTGTGCCTCGCTCCGGGCACTGGTGCCGAGACGGCATTTCGAGCCTGTTCCTCGCAGCAGCACTTGAATGAACAAGTCCAACACAGCGATAGCTGGCAAAAAGTGCTGGCAAACTGAGTATTAATTAAACAGCTGATAAAGTTTCATTTGGTTAATTTTGCCTGCAATAAAGGACTCATTATATCAAAATGAGAACATTTCTGAGCATCGCAGCAGAATGGGACTGAAATGACCATGATTATTGCACTGCGTACAAAACCACCCCAGTCCTCCCCCACACTGCCACGCTGAAAGGAACAGAGGCACAAATATATTCAGAGCCAAAATACGACGTCTAGTTCAACAAAAAGAGGAAATGGTGGTTTTGTTTGTTTGTTAAATCTTTCATCAAATCTGTCTATTTTCAAGAAACACTATCTTTGTACCTCGGCTGATGTGGGAAGACTTCAGCTCTAAGGCACCATAGTGCTGGTAATTAGAAATGGTTGGAAGTTGGTACTTTTTGTTTGCAACCATTAACTTTTAGACTTCTGATGCAAAGTTTTCCTCTCTCAGCAATAAGCTCTTGAGACTAGAAAGTGTATTTTCAATTATTGGAAGGAAAAAAAAAAACAGCAACATTTTTTCTTGCCATGAATTGCTTAGATGATGATGAGCATTCGCATGGCAATACTTGAGGTCAAAATATTTCCTGGAAGGAGCGTAACTAATAATGGAGATAACTGTATTATAACTGTTTCAGATTTTTTTTTTTGGTAGAGTGTCTGAAGAGAGCTTGGGGATCCAGAGGCAAAAACAAAGGCAAAATTGCAGGACATGAAGTGGGATTGATTAGCAGTATTAGCAGACAATGAATTTAATTAGCATCTTTTGTAGTATGAAAAAATACTTTTCAGATATCTTTTTCATTACCAGCTTGCCATTTGGCTGGCTGTGTGCTGATTTCAGGATATCTTTCTTAATTAATAACCTGTTTATTTACAACCTTTGAATTGGGTTAATGGATTTTGCTTTCGAATGTGTAGAACGGCCAGATTCACAGTGCCAAAATTCAGCTGTGATTCAGACTTTGATCTGCGCCTTTGGAATGCATGTCTGTAGAATATGAGAATATATGCTAAGGCTGTTTTAGGCATTCAAGGAAAGGTCAATAATCTCATCTTGAAAGTGTTACATAATTCCTTGTGACAAGAAGTTTGGATTTAACCCTGGTTCTTCCCAGCTGTGTTACAGTTTGGGTTGCTTTTCTAGGCTGCCCGTCCCTTCATCTGACAGATCAACGTGGCAAAGGCCTGCAGGTTCACTCAGACAAATCTACCTTTCTTCTAACAATTAGCCTGCTTGTTTGTTTACCCACCTGTCTGTTCTGCATTGTCAGCAGAAAGCTGTCCTCTTCCTCTAGGTTTTGTTTTAGGCAGACGCTGGCCAGCCTGCAGCTTTGGTGCCTCACTCCCTGTGCTGCTGCCCCTGTTGTGGATGGGCTGTTGCGTCCTTCCAGACACCACCGTTCTGAGGATACTCAGGCGTGAAGGCAGAAGGAGCCGATGTCCTTTCAAGGTCTCTTGCAGCGTTATCATTTTTTTAATGACTGAGTGCGGTGTAACCTAACTTCCTTCAACTGACAATAAGGGCGAAGCACCATTGAGCGATATTGCCCTGGTGGGGGCATTCCTGGAAACGAAGCTTTCCTGGACCCATCTGGCAGGCTGTGTTGCAGGCAAGGTCTTCCCAGATGTTACCGGGCTGCTAGTTTCATGCGTGATTTTCTGTCAAGGAAACCATGGTTTTCAGATGCCTATCTCATCCTTCCTCCTCCCCCACCTCCCCCAGCCTAGTGCAGTTGTTGTTTCTCCTCTGAGGTTAAGCTACAGTTAAAGAGAATAAAATAATGAGTGCATTAAGGAAAGGAAACCGGAGTTTCTTTTTAGCATTTCAATTTTATTTCTGTCAAATGACACTTCAGGAGCTGGAGCCTGTTAATGCTCCCTCCAAGGAGCAAGGTTTCTTTTGAGAGAAGAACTACGGGGAAATGCAGCAGCAACAACAAAAGTGCACCAGAATCCTTCAGACCTGGGCATTCTCTAAAGAGCTCTGGCTGTCATAATTTACACACCTTGCCTAATTCAGAGCACATGTCTCAGCTACAACAGGCATTCAGTAGACATGCTGCTGTCTTCCTCTCAGTGGGCCTGCTGTGAGTTTGTCAGCAATGCTGTTAACAATGACAAAGTAGTTCATCAATATATATTTTTTTTAAACACCAATATCCTAGAAGCAGTAAAAATCTTGTGCACTGTTCCTGCGCAGTCTCCTCTTCCGTAGCCTTAGGGAGAAATGCAGTAGGCAGTAGAGCCAGCTGTTCGGGCAGCTTCTGCTGCTGGATGCGTTTCAGGATCGTGTTTCGTGTTCTCCTTTAATCAAGAAATTGGCACTTTGACTTTTAATATAGCACTGTCTGTGGTTCTTTCTCATATCTGTGAGTGAGATTATCTGGATCGTTGGTAAGCTGTTCCATTAGTACAGAGCTCAGAAATCCTGCTGGGCCAAGGATTGCAGTGATCTGGAAGCAGTATTAAATGCATTGCTTATATGTCTACACTGGTTCCAGGCAGAGCCACTTGTACTTCTGCATCACATTTTCCAGCCCCTCCAGACCTGAAAGGACATAGCGCCTTGGATACAGGGCTGGGTGGACACGGCAGTCCAGGTTTTGGACCTAAGCCCCTTCCCTGTCTTCTTGCGGTACACAACTAAGTCCTCCTGGATCCAGAAGTGCTTGCAAATATGATGCAGAGATACTTGAGCTGCCTCTGCAGGAAATCCATCCGGATGATTCTATTTCCTGGGGATTTTCCTACCACTGCAGTAACGAATGCCACCTGAATTACATTTTATAATCCAAAAATCATCACTTGCACTTACCTGTGGACCTTTGAGCTGCCTATTTGCTTCAGTGGTACTGGTGGGAATGGACTAGAAATTTGTTGAAATTGAAGACCAGTGACTATATATGTGTGTGTAAAATACATTTATTTATATAAAGGCATAACTGAAGAGTGTTTCTGGAAGTTGGAACAGGGTTTCACATGGGGAGAAATAAAAGGGAGTGGGACAAAAAATCCGTCTAGCCTGAAACTTTTGATGAGGCTTGTATGGCACAATGAGCTGCAGGTTTCATCCTAGAAGGAACACTGTAAAATGGAAATGGATAAAAAGGTAACATGAAGGAATACAAAATAATACATGGCATGAAGCAGGGACATAGTTTATTGTAAGTTCAGCAAAGAGAGATGTTAAATGAAATGGAAAGACCTCAGAAAAAGGCAGGATGAAATAGCGTTATCTGAGGTATAGTTGGCCTCTGCTTTCATTCCCAGTTGATATTGCAGAACTGATGAGATTATCAAGGTTTATAAATATTCTGTATGGAAGCGATATTCAGAATAGAGAACTTTGTTTTAAGAAGGACATAGCCAACTGCTCGGTGAGTTCTGATACTAGTAGGTAACTCTAATCAGGCACTGCAGGATTTTCTAGAAGGGCTCACCACCCAAGGCAGGATAGGATCTGAAAGGTCAAATCTCCTGTCTGATGTGGCAAGACCTATGATCAAAGCCTCGGTGATTTGGCAGAGCTGCTGAAAAATGTCCTCTAAAACAGATTGCAGGACCAAGCTAAGCAAATAAAACACAAATGTGATGGGAGAGAACAGACAGAAACCAATCCATGGCCTTAAGCCTTAGATTCCACCTTGTTTCAATATGGAAGTGTGACATGGTTCATAAGGTTTACTTCATCCTCAGTCTCCATTTACGCCATTGATCTGAGAGCAGCCAGGAACCCCAGCGCCTAAACCCGTCGGCTGATCGTCATTTGGGACATGTTGACCCGCTAGAAATTTACTGGCCAATAAAAGAGTGAATTCCACAGTTTTCATACTGCTTTTATGAGCTTCTTGTTGGTCCTCAACTTCCAGCTCTTGGCAGGACTGTTTTTAAAGGGCATAGCTGTGTCGCTGCCAGTCTCTGGTGCTGTGGGATGTAGCACTGGAGTGTGAATGGGAAATCTGGGAAATTGCCCCTCTGCTAGCTGATAAAGGAGCCCTGCTTACCTCCTCCCCCCGCTCCGTGCTGCTCAGGGAGCTTGGTCTGACTCACGTCTGGCCTTTACAACATGTGGTAAGAGTTAGGAGGAGGGAAAAAAGCAAAAAAGGTGGGGGAAGGGTAGGATGGGAAGGTCCCACAGAACTCAATGAGAGTGCATAGAATTTGTACTAAAATCCTACAGGGAAAGCGTCCACCCCCAGCCCTGGATTTTTTTACACATTTAGGGCCAAGAAACGTAGAATTTGGGTGGATATGCTGGAGAAGGTATGGAGATGGGGCTTGTAGAAAAAATGAAGAAAGGGGTTTCAAAAAGAACAACGAGTTAGACCCTGCGCTTGGTGGAAATAGAGCTGCTGAAGTCGCATGCCATTATATGCCAGCTGGAGGTCCATTCCCCTCCCAAACGGTGGTTGGGAAGACTGATGGAGCTAGCACTTGGCTGCAAGGTTGGGTAAGTATTTAAGGAAATGAAATGAATGTTGTTCAAGCCAAAGCTGCAGAATCCATGGTTTTTCAGTCCCATCCGTGTTTTTCAGCCCCATGGAAGCTGGTTTGGAATTGTTTCTAAATGCAAGGATTTGTTCAAAAATATAGCTCAGCTGCAAGAGTTCAAGCCTGGGTTTACTTTGTACCCAGCCTTTCCACTGCCTTGATCCAAAGTTTATAGGAATTGGTCTCGAGTGCATTGCTAAGTAGGGTCTTAGTGGTGTGCCTGCTGGTGTAGATCCTACAGGGAGAGTTTGTGCTTTCCCTTGAATGTCTTAAGGACACATTTGCTTATGTTACCTCTGTGTGGGCTTTTTGGCTGCTCAAGTACTAATTTGTTGACACAAGAATAAAACCATCTTTTCAAGCAGCATCTGCTTGTCTTTCTTCCATGAATTCTGCATATTTTCTTCTCTGTTTTTCCAAAAGCATTGGGCCCACATCCAATAGCCTCTCCTCTACTCTTCCAAAAAGTGTTTCCGGCAGTTGCCCAACAGCCTGAGTGAGGATGAGAAAAGGGACTTATCTACATGAGAACAATTGTAACAGTGCAACAACTTTGAATGCAATAAACACCCCCCACTCACCTCCAGCCCCACCATAAAAAAAAAAAATGCCCCACAACAAAAAATGTGATCAGTGGAGCCCACAACAGCGAAGTTTAAAAGCAGGACCTTGGGGCACAGTTGCGGCAGTAGTATCAAATCAGTTTGAAATCTTCTCACTTAGGGCTTTGATTTGTGTTTGTTTCCAGTACATTAGTTTCAGATGGTGCCTTGTTTTCAGTGCAGAGCTGGTGGCATGAAAACCGTGCCTGCATCTTACTCTGTTCTGGACAAAGGCTCAGCTCAAGGTGCCACCAAAGGTGTGTTTCAGCTAAGCCAGGCGGCTTGTACAGGCTGGCAGCCCCGGTTGGTGCTCACTGCGTTCTCCCTGCTGTGCTCTGGCAGAGGTAACCCCAGGAAAGGAGCAGAGCGAACTGCGGAGGGCAGAAACTCCTTTCAAACCACGCAGGTGGATTTGTGAGAGCTCGTCTGTCAGCGTGTTACTCGCGCAAGTTTCTTCATGAAAACCAAGTCAATGATACATGAAGTATGCAAAGGATGAACTTCCACACCACCCTCGTGCTTCATGGGTTGTGAATCCGGATCATCAAGCTCCTTTTGAAATGAGATCAATCTTTTCATGCAGTGCCAGATATAGCTCTTAATTGCCCTGTCGTAATGCATTATTCCTTTGCTAACAGTTTGAGTTATTTCTTTGTTAACCTTTACACAGCCAATAACAAATTAAACATCATTATCTGAGTTTAAAATAGGCTGTAAATCTCGAAGCCCTGGTTAATACTCAGGTACTTACAGCGAGGGAGCAATAAAAGGACATTTAATGACGCTCTGAAACGCAACATGGGAAGTGTTGCAAGCAAAAGAGGAGAAAACAGGGCAGTTATGAATTGTCCATGGAAAGATGAGTTTACATAAATGATGTTCTTAAAATGTGTCTCTGATCACAGGTAAAACAAATATGGAGAGCTTTTCTTATCAAACTTCAGCTGAAGATCTTAAGGAGAAACAAACGCAGGCTTTCATTCATTTTTTACAAATATGTGTACATATATTTGTATGTTACAGTGACCAAATGCCGTTGCTTGTTGCTCTTGATTACTTATGTTGCATTAGTACTGAGAAGGTCCAACTGTGATTAGGAACAGGCTTTGAGGATCTGCGGGTTTTATTCACTTGGTTGTGTTGGGACTCTATAGCAGAGCTGAGAAAGAAACCCAGCATTTCTGAGCTGTGATATTTTGTCTTAACCACCTCATTGTGACAACTTTTCCCATGTAATTCGTCCTAACAACAGCAGCTGTAAGTTAGACTGAGCGTAGGCCTTTCTAAAACTGTTGTCTAAGCCTATTCCCTGCTGCAGAACTGTGCTGCTGGTGAGCTGTGAGCCCAGTGTTTAGCGATGTCTTTACACAGCCCTAGAAGCTGAATCTTGCGTCTTTTCATCAATAAATTCCAGGATCAGAGAGGAGAAACAACCACGGCTGGGATGCTTCCAGGGTTTGCATGCATCACTTGCTTGTTGAAGTTATACCATGTAAAAAAAAATAGCTCACACCCCACTGCTTAAGAGGGTGGTGGTGGCTGGGTTGGTGGAAGGCAGGTTTCAAGTAGGTTGCTTTTTTTCATGTGTTTCCAGGGAACCGCAGTGTGTTAAGCCCTATTTTATTTTTATGCTGAAAATATATTGTGGCATTATGATCCCATGATGGTTTGTTTTGGAAGAGGAAATGTTGGCCCTGATGTCCTAGCCAGATCCCAATTTAGGAACTGGGTCATTTTCCTACCTATGATTCCTTATGAGGTTATTGACCAACATCTGTCCTCTGTGGTATGACCTAACCTGTTTTAAATGCATTCCACCCCAAAAGTGGCTGCATTTCCATAGGAGGCAAGTAACTCCTACTTGTACTTGCACCACCCGAAGATACTCCTTCACCCTTGTTTTCCTAAAAATCTGTGCAGATGAAGTGTGCTGCACTGGTACAAGTTATTGTGCACTCAGCTTGGCTCGTGCTGAGGAGGTTTTCTCTCTGTTTGCCGCTGCGAGGTGCTGCTGGAGATGGGCAGCCTCTGCTGCCGCCAGCCTTAGCCCCAGGTAAGAGGAATCTGGCCAGAGGACAGGTCCTGGAGATGCTGATTGCTGAGCTCTGGGCAGGTCTTGTGACCTCCCGCATCTCAGCAGTAAACACGTGCTGGATTGTGCCTGCAGACAGGATTTTTATTGATTTTTTTTTTTTTAATTTTTAGGAAAAAAAAAGCTTGTTTAGCTTTTTAACCGTTTAACATCCATTATCTTCTGTGGTAACTTGCAGTGGAAATATACTTAAAAGAAACAAGGAATAGCTTCTTCTCGGTTTTGAGCATTGCACAGTCTAGTAACATGGGCTTTACATTTTACCTGGAACAAAACCTGCTTGGGGACTTGATGGCGAAAGCGCGGCTGCCTTCAATCCCGCTGTACTGCAGTGGTGCAGGGATGAGCGAAGGAGGCATGAAAACCTGAGCGCTGCCCTCGCCTTCGTGGGCCACAAGTGTCTGTGGAGTAGCCTTTAGCACAGCTTCTTGGTGCTGCTCGACTCAGTCATTTCTTTCTTTCTCGAAGGGACTTTGGAAAGTTTGTGGTGCGCGGGGGCAGCAGGACGCCGAGGAGGTGGACTGTGGGCACCATTAGAGGTGTCAGAGGTCGGCGATCTCAAAATTGACACACTTGACCCATTTCCTTGCCATGCTGGACCTCGAGTCTGGAGTGAGTTCCCCTGGGAACAGTGTAGTGGGTTTGAAGCTGAATCTTCAACCCTTTCTTCCCATGAGGTGTATAATTTGATATTTATAGCCTTTCTCTCCAACAAGGTCTATGGCACCTCGGGGACCCATTCGGTAAAGAATGCTGATTCCCTTTATGAATTTTTGATGGGGGAGGAGGAGCAAGGGGGCCACGAGGGGAACTTGTGAAATGGTAATATTTTTTTCTTTTTAGCAATATTATGAACAGCCTCTCTGATTGCCTTTGCTATGATGAAGTTGTCTGAATTTTCCTTCTCCTCCCTTGCCCCATTCTCGCCTGCAAAGCAAGACCACAGAAACAAACATCTCCCCCTCCACAACTTCTCAGCACTGCATAGGCTTTTCAGCTGCTGTCTTCCTCCAAAAATCACAGTGATCAGTAAACAAGATATTTGCCTTGAGTAAGGTCTAAATGAACCTCCTTTGTTCTGCTTTATTTTGGTGGTCCATGGGGGTGGCACTCCAGGGACTGGGAGCGTCCGACTTCATCTCAGTGCAGAGGAGGAAAGGAGGGTTTTGCTTTCACTTACATTACTCATAGTTGTAATTTTCCTTCTTCCCATCATACACACAAACAAATGTACACCCTTGCCTTCTTTGTGCGGGTGAAATGTTCACCGAGCTGCCTTTAACCAGGGTTTTCCTCAGAGGATGGTGTTTGTGTTTTGCTGTTGGCTTTTCTTTTAAAATGTCAACAAAGCTTTGCATAAGTACATCTGGTTTTCTTTCCAGTTCTGGTGTTTCTGGTTCGTGGATTTCGTTATCATTTTCTTTCACTTTGGGCGGTGTATGGTTCATCTTAGAATAAAGGGGGAGCAACCACTGAAGTTTAATTTTTGTAAGAGAACATCAGCTAAGGGGCAAACCAGGCAAATGCACCCAAGCTAGCATCAGTAAGAAAAGTGGGGGTTAGACCTGGGGAAAGGAGGGAAATGGCGACACCGATGTTCAGAAGGTGATTTGGGGGAAAGAATATCTTTGATTTCTAGAAGAAAAGACATGGTGAGTGTGTGTGTCAGAGATGGTTTGATAAAATTTCTCACGGGTGGTGTGCTCATGTTGCGGCAGGCTGCTGGTGAGGTTAAGGTCGTGTTCCTGCCTCTGCCCCCAGCCTGCTGGGCTGGCTGGCCAGGGCACCTTTCGCCCTTCATCTCCTTCTGCCCTGCTTAGGTTTTCAGAGTGCCTGTGGTTAAGTGCCCAGCCCAGTAAGCTTCCTGGCTTTGACTGGGACCTCCTGCAGCTTTTGCTTTACAAAGGGTGATAACATAGCCGTAGGGTGTCCTGTGGCTGGGTGAGGTCAGTGGGCTTTGGACTGTAACCTTCAGGCCAACTATCGATGTGCTCCTTTCACTACTGTGAAAATAAGTATTCATGATAACCGGCAGCGCGAGATGCAGGGCCAGGTCCGAGTTCTAGTAACCTCCTGCGGGCACAGCAGCACCTCCTTTGCTCTCTGTGCGAGGCTGCATGAACACTGGACGTGTTATGTCTCTGGCACATCCTCCTCCAGTGATTTGAGCCTGGGGTACCAGGCCTGGCTTTGCTTCACATTCAGAAGGCAGATATTTTAGCTCCGAGGGCAGTTTATGCCATGTAAATGATGTCTCCCCCTCTCCGAACCCATCTTCTGAGGGAGGCTGTCAGACAGGACGAGTTTGTGTGATGCCTGTGGGTACAACGTGTTGATCCGTAGACCTGTTCTCTTGGCTGAACAACACAGCTAACCTGTGAAACTCCCTGCCGTGTGGTTTTACTGGGGCTGAGGAGCCTGGATTACACAACATAAAATTCTTCTGGTCCTGCCGTAATTCAAAGGTTAGATCAAACAAAAAGAAAAAAGAAGCCCTCCTCTGCCTCTTCGGATGGGGCTACCGATGATCCTTCTGATTCCGCATGACAGTTTGTGTATTTATTTTGATTTGTGTTCTGCTAATACTCATGTTCAGCCTCTTCCTACCTTGAGGTACAGTTTTGTGCTTGCTTTAAAGTACTGTTTGAATGTTCTCGGCTGGATTTGTCCTCAGAAACCTTATCCACTTGCTTCCCGCTTTAATGAGAATAAGCCCTGCTCTCTATGAGCCATGAAACCTCGGAGGTGATGTAAAACGAGGTTGCAAAGCCCTTTTGTCAAAAGCTTTGCACGGTGTGTTGGGCTGAGCCTTCTTTCCAGTGCAAGGTGGTGCAGGCACTGCTGTGATCAGTCAGATAACTCCAGATGTCAGTAGGGAATTGAGACTTTTAGACTATTAAGGGCTTTTTACTTCGGGTGAGGGAAGTAGTATATCTAACATCTGTAATGCATTGTGTTTTTCCTATTGATTGACTTGTAAAACAATATTTGTGAAAACAGAGGCAATTACCAACCTAACCTTGATCCTGCAGACACTTAAAACACATGCTTAACTTGGCTTTAACAGTCCTGGGAAGTGACTGTAGGTCTGGGGTCTTTTTGTTGAACTGGTAGCTCGGAAAACGAGACCAGGACTCTGTGTTCCGCATTGCCCTGGGGGCTGTGTGCTGTCCAGCAGTGGTGAAGGAAAGGACATAAGGCAATGGGCAGGTCTGCTCCATGTCTCCATCTCACCTCAGTCTGTGGCTGGGGTGGGTCTGGCTCATTGGCTTAGGTTTTCCCATCTGTTAAATACAGATTAAGAAACTTTCTCTGCCTCCCAGCAGGGTGTAGAAGTTGATGGATTGGATCGTTTGCCTGCTTCTTGATTCCACCTGTTATGTGCTACATGGGCAAGCGCGTCGGACGCTGTGTTCTCCAACAGCTTCCCTCTGTATAATCTTTATCCTCACTTCTTTTTGCAAAGTCCAACTGGTTTTCTGGGCCTTCATTTTCTCTTCTTAGACTGATCTTCCCCAGTTTCTCTTTGTTCCAACTTTTGCCTTCACTCACCCAATCCTTTTTTGTATTTTGTCAAATATTCCTTCTTTATTCTGTCTCTTACGTACGCTCACTGTTTCCTTGCATGGCCAACATTTACTGTCATAGCTTCTGATGCCTATAGCACTAGCTGTGCAGGGTAAGTCTGACTGTCTGACTTCTGTTCCGATAACGCTTTCCCAGGACGTTTTGTTTCTCCATTACCTTAAAGAATCGCAGGCTGAAGGCCAACTTAATTTCTGGTTTCTCAGTAAGTGCGGGCAGCGTTCTTCACCTGGTGCTTTGTGCCCAGGCTCTCGACATCATCTTCAGGTTTTCTCTTTCTCTTCACCTTTGTTTTGCCTTTGCGTGCCACTGTCTCATGTCTTTGTAGGCAGGGCTTCCTTCCCCAGTTTGAGACACGCTCGTCCCACACATGGGTTACTGCAGCTTCCCGTCCTCCCCAGTCAAGTGCAAGCCATTCCCGTCGGCAGAACTTCACCCCGCATCGCTCTGGGTTTGAGAACCGTTCCTGGCTTCGTATGACCCTCATGCAGCGCCTCTACCGTTCCTCCATGCCCTTGTGCCGCATCAGGAATTATTTCTTACCTGTTCACTGTTATCCATTTCAGCCGTCTTCGTGGGCTTTTTTTTCTTGTTTCTCATTTCCAGCTTTTCGACACCTTTGGGAACTTAGAAAAGTTCTCTGTCTTTTCTATCAAAATAACCTTTAGCACTAACCTCTGTGATGAGCCACCCTGCCATCTTGATACTCTATGGGCTGACTTCCTCTTCCTTCTTTCTTCTTCAGCACGTTAGCTTATGAGTTTGAATAGTAAACCCCACGGACAAGCAGTGTTTGTGCAATATATTGCCAACCGCACTTAAATTTCTACCAGTGCTTTACAAATATTTGCAAAGGGTTGCTTTACATTGCAATCTGGCTGGGAACAGTCTATGGATGTAGAAAGCTTTCAGTATTAGCAGAGATAAGCACAACAACTTTTCTACCTAATAAAAACAGCTAAATACAAAAGCCTTCACACAAATGTGTTAAAGTCGGCTGTTAGGGCCTCTTAAAGAAGGCATCCAGTGTAATTAAGGTGAAGTAGGGTATTAAAAACATTCATTCCCATTCTGATGAAAGTAGTCTAATAGAAACGTTGATAAAAGCCCACACTGTTACAGAAGTAAACACAGTTCTACAACCACCTATATAAACCTCCCCAGCATAATAAACGTGAAGGAGACAGCAAACATTTAACAGAAACCTTGCTCGCCGTAATAAAAGCAAATCAGCCAGGCCAATACCACAGGCATCTGTCAGTAGAATCCCTGATCTATTTTGAGTAACCTGGAGCATCTTGGTTCCCACCAGCCATCTTGACACGTGGCTGTGCTGTAAATTGCTCAGGGAGGAAGCCGGGCGTTTAGCAGTCGTAAAAGGAAACGCTGCCTGCTGCTGCTCCTCGCGAGGAGCACGGCTTCGGACGCCTCATTTCAACGCTCCTCCAGGCCCCGTGCTTAGCTCCAGGCAAACGTGTCTCCATTTCTGTCTGTCCGTCTCTGTCAAACGTTCCCTCCATAGAGAGAGGACACGTGTGCGTGTAGCTTTGCCCCGCTTTCCACAATGTGACAAGTGGAGGGACAGACGCTTCCCGTGGGGCCGAGCCGACCTGCCTGCTGAGACTGGCAGTGCCGCTGCTGGGCTCGGTGGGGCTTTCCCTCCCCCAGAGTGGCACTGGGACACAGTGGCACTGTTCTGAGGTCACTGGGGAAAGGTAAACGGGGGTGAGGGAGAGACGCTAGCGCAGCAGAGCTGGATGCTTGCCCTGATCCCCGAACCATCACTATAGGACCGGTGCAGCACGTCCAGGCTTTTGTTCTGCATGAGTAATACTCTCCTGTACGTGCATACGTTGATAAGCTGTTTGCTGTTGAAAGTGCTGGTGGGAGGTCAGGAGAGTACCTCTATGTGGTGTTCTATCAGTAGCCTGGTACCTCAGTAATTTGTTGTAGGAAGGCATTGGAAACTGGTGTTTGCCAGAGGTCAGCACTTGTTTTGGTGGGACTGATAATTTTATCCGGTGTGGAAGAGGAGAAGAGTGCTTCTCTATCGAATTTAAGATTTCATGCTTAAGTGGCCTGGCTTCACTTCTGTACTTTGTCATGAGCTTCCTTAGTGACTCGGGGTTGCTCACTTCGCTTCGGGAAGCATTAGCTTCCTGCCTGTGGCGTGGTTCTGGTGGTACTGTTCTTGCAACTAGTGCGTGCCTGGGTTGCCGGGATTGTGTGCTGATACAGTTTCGTGTCTGGGTTGGTAAGGAAGATCTTAAATGGACTGAAGGCTGAGTGTTTAGTAGGTGCAAGTATTTTGCATAGCTCTGAAGATGATTAAGTGGTTGAAATCCTCATCCTGCTCTGCTTTGCGATTATTTCTCAGGACTCGAGTTACTGCTGTTCTTAACCTAACCTCTTTCCAGCCTATTTTCTTGTTAGTAAACAGCAAGTGCCAGCTGCCGGTGGTGGTTATCGGTTAGGTACTGCTCTGGGTTATTTACTTCAGCTCCGGCCTTGGAAATGCCTCTTTTCTCTATTCCCTAATTGGATATCAGTCAGAAACAACCTGGTCCTGGGAACATGAGATTTTAATGTGCAATGAATAAGTACCTTGAGACTGAAGCCTGTCACTGGAACTCATCTGGAATTGCTTACCACAGGGTAAATTTACTAGAAGCTGTGGCTTAATGCTGGAGTTTAAAAGGTGGCACCCAAAGAAATCCTCTTAATGGCTCGACATGCTGATGTCGACAAGTTCTTCGCGTTAAGGACTTGTGGCAAAGCCCAAATCCTTACTTGGAGTGTTAGACAAATAATTATAGGGAATTTTTGTCTTGGTACTTTGCTCTGAGGTATCCATTCATAAAATATTTACAGTAGCTGCAGAGAATGCAACAACCATTTATGTGTGTGTGTGTGTGTTCCTTTTTCTTCTTTCCTTTTAGAACCAAGATTCTCATTACCATAGGATTGTAAGAACTGCAAATCAGGCCTTACATTTTTAGCAAAAACACTTCCAAGGTGAGATTTGATTTTTTATTTTCCTGCAAACTTTTTTTTTTTTTTTTTTTAATATACAAAGCCTTGGAAATTCCAAACACCGGAAAATATATCAGAATAACTTATAAATAAAAGAAAATGTGGGGAATCAGACCCAAATAATAGCAGCGTTCAGCTGCAGTAGACTGTATATTTTTGCAGCTAACTCCCACTTTATGTCATTTTCCTAAGTCTCTTGCCCAGAATATTATGAGTGCTCCTAGAGATGTCAAATAGCTGTTCTGCACCTACTGGGGCCTACAAACCTTTATGGAAGTCAGAAAGCTTAGCACTTGAATAGTGTTTAATAGCAGTCTGTGGTGGGAGATTGCCAAATTGGCTAAATTGTACTGATTTTGATTCTGAAGTGGGGAAATAACATGGAAAAACTGTATGTGGTTTTTAAGAACTATATTCAATAATGATTTAACAATTTTAACCACATCCTATTCAAAAAAAAAAATTATGAAACACATGATGCAGTATGATTTATCTTATTAGAAGTAGTTTATTCATTAGAATCAGAAAGAACAAGTCAGAACTGACTCATAATAAATATTACTTATACATGTATGCTATTTTTAAATTGGATATTGGTTTAAATATTACTTAAGAATCACATAAAGATTTAACACAGAAGTATCAGTTCATTTTTTAGATTTTATTTTTTATTTTTCATTGGTAGCTATGTTAAACTCTGAACAACACCACAAGAAACCAGAGTTATTTAAATACAAATCCATAGCATGCTGGTATTTAAAATATATATGTGTACATACATACATATATATATATATATATATATACACACATATTTGTATTGTGACTAATTTTTTTTTTTTTAAATATCTTTGATGTAAGGTAGTTAACAAGAGGTTTGTGGTTCTCTTTAATTCTTTTGGGAATTCTTTTGGAACAAAACCAGCAACGTATTCTGCAAATTATTATTTAGGTAGATATAAAAACATGCACGGACATTTGGTTCCTCTTCTCAGTCAGTTATTTTGCATACAAAGCTTAAAGTTCTTTCAGATAGAGATGGGTTGGATGGAATATTTAAAATGTAGGGTTGAATTAATTGCTGAACATGTTGAATGAACACACAAATACAGGTATTAGAGAATGGAAACAGTGATTCCAATATGGATTCTTAGTTAAGGTGCGCAAACAACTTCTCCTGACAAAAAGGAGGAAAGATTGCTCTTCTACCTATTTGCTTAAATCATTATTTCTTTAGGAGCAAATAATTTTCCTAATTTCTCAAGTGAACTCCATTAGTTTTTAGCTGGAAATCAGAGACTCAACATGAATGATAGTGTTGGTTTTGGTGGTATGTGTTCATCACAGAATCCTAGACTAATTTACTTTGGTGAATTTTCAAAACATGAGCTTCTTTGTTCCAGGTGCTTTCTGAATGCTCCGGAAGAAAAAGACATTCTCTGTCCCAAAGTACTTACAAGGGTTTCAAATTTTACATCATACAAGGCTGTAAGAAATTTAGGAAATTCTTCCCACACTGTGCCAAGGAGTGGTTTGGGATGGGGTGGCTTTCAGGTGGAGATTGGTAGAAACTTTTATTTGTATTGTTTTGGCAGAAGTGGGTTGTAACTTGAAAGAATGAAACCACTGAAATATAAAGGAGCTGCCTATCTGAAATTAATCTTGTGCCTCTGGATTTCTCGTTCCTAGTGGCAGTGGCTATTCCCCTACCCCCGTGTCAGCTTGGTAACGAGGGGGGAGGCACAGCCAGTAGCTTGATTGTTCTGGATGAACTATCAGCGATCCATTGGGAATACTGGTACCTTGACCTCTCTGACCCTCAAAGTGCTGAGTGTGGAAAATGGGAAGTCTCCATGGACCTCAGTATGCACAAGATGTCAGAAAAATGCAGTTCTTGGAAAACTGTACCTTTTTTTTAAGGTTGCATCATTGTGCTAACATTACAAGTTTTCCTTCTTTTTGTTTTGTTTTGTCCCCAAATGCATGTTTTCCTTTTTTCATCCTTTCAGTAACGTTCACATTTTTATTGCATTTAGGGTGTTTGCAATTGTCCCAAGAGAAGAAAAATGTAATAGAAGATTTTAAACACAGTTACATTGCAAAATTGCATCGTGTTTCTTCTGCCTCCACCATAGAGCTGGGATCTCTTTTAATAATGTCTTCCCCACATTTAGCCAAAATCTCTGCTGAACTTGAGTAAACTTCCTACAGCTCCTTTTGGACTCATTAAGGGCCAAGCTATATTTCAATTTTGATATTTGGGTGTTTCCTTGGCAACAGTTTTTTCATTTGGACACATATAAGGTTATGGATCATACACTTGCTTCTCTGAATTCCCAAGAATTGTTCAGTGTAGTAAAGCACAGCCTGAGACTGTACAATAACAAATCTGATTGCAGACTAGCTGTTTGTGACTGATGTTGCAATTTAGGATTTATAAGCATTTCCAGATTTTTTGCCAATCTCCAGAAATGTGTATGGTGAGCGTACAACTTGCAGAAAGTTTAGTCAACAGTTTAAGATTTCAGTTTGTGAGCCAAGATTTTTTTCCCCTTTTGAGGAGAGCAGGGTGTATTCGATTTAAAGTTTATACAATGTGCCTCTTCGTTTTTTTTTTTTTTTTCTCCTGCTATCCATTCATGCTCTCAACACACCTGCCCTTTCTCTTAGTGTGCTGCGCATATATTCTCTCCTGTTTTCAAGCAAGTGATGTGGAATGCTGTGTTTGGACTTCGGAGTTGGGAACAAAAGTTCACGTTAGGCTGGTTTGAACAAATTATTTTTTTATTGCATGTCCCTTGGTTTATATCTTGGAGGAGAAAAAAAAAGACTTTTAAGAGGAATTGAGACCAGATTTTTAAGGAGTCTGAACAACGGGCTGTTACAAAGAAGAACCTTATCGCAGCGTAGGTGCTGAGATAGCAGCACAGCCTCGTCATTGGAGGCTGCTCGCTAAACTCGTGCTAGCATTCCCTAGTTCTTGATGTGACTTCGTTAGTGGATCCCAGAGCATCTTCTGGGGGAGGTACAGTTGTGTTTTCATTTGAGCAATTTCAATATGGATGATGATTCTTTTTGTTTTGGTTTGGTTTTAAGATGCTATTCTGTAATGAGGTGCAATCATTTAGACATGCAGAAAAACCTCGATCCTTAATTAACTGAAGAAATCAACAGGCATAGATAATACAGTTTAAAAATATATGCACTGCGTACACGAGGTCCTGTTCTCTTACTGCCTTTTCCCCTTGAAACAGGGATGATTCTTGTTAAGTAAAATCTGCTACTTGCAAATAATAATACTAGAAGGTTGCCAAAGGAGTAATACTTCTTTAGGGCACGCAGGAAAGGCTTCTCCCTTTAGCAGGGTCACTTTATACCACCCTGAAAGTGTAAATCACAACAGCTTCTGTTTTTAAACCACTTTAATGTCATCAAAACAATGCAATGAGTCCTTAACATGAAGAAAAATTGGGCTTATCATGCTCCATTATAAAGATAACTACATTGTATATATTCAGTATTTTATCAAAGGAGTCTTAAAAAAAATTAAAATAAAATTCTTCATTCCTGCAGACTAAATCCTTATTTACCTGGGAGACCAAACATCGCCATTGGTGGTTTTCTGGTCTTCCAGGTAAATAATGAACGCTTTAAAAATCTGCTTAGTTAACATGCTCACCCTAGATCCAGTGTTGGTCCCTGGCGTGAATTAGGTGTTTTATGAACCTGGTAAGAGTTAAGTACCCAAAACAACATTTAAATAGTATTTGTAGGGTTATGTGTTCGTGCTTACGCTTCCATCTGTGTACAAGTGGGCTTGATCCTAAAGATGAAGTTTTGGCAGACATTATTTATAGCTCATACCACTTGGTCTTTGCCTTTTATTTTTCATGAGAGCCTGAATCTGTTAGTATCAGCCTTAACTTTCAATTTCCTGGCTTTTGTCAGCTTAAGCCAGACATCTAACCTTATTCAAAAACGTTTTTTCAGGTTTTGTCGAGGCAGAAATGTTATGAAAGATTGAAAAAAGACTTGGCTCAAACAACACTGAAGACCAAGTCATTTTTCAGTTTCTTGAAACAAAGGGGAGTTGAAAAATGCTGAATTTTTACCACTACTCCCAAGTAGGAAAAGGGGAGGTTGGGGAAGGAAAACGGCTTGTCTGTTTATAACTTTGCAAATATAATTCTTAAATCCAGGTGTATAATTAAAGTCAGTGACTCAGAAAACTGTAAATATTACAGCAGACTTCACCAGCGTGAAGTGTGTGTGGCTGTTGGCTTAGAGGTAGTATCAAACAGAAGAGGTTTTTTGGTTCATGAACCTTCAGCAAGTGTGGCATACATTAACTTATCAATTTAGTGAGTGATTTAAAATGCCAACCCCCATTTGCCTGCAATAATTTTTCTTGTAAACTACTCCTTCTGGACTTTCCTACACTATCATTCAGGGTTCATAAATCAGTACCCAGAACCAGCGGTGTGCTGCTTGCATCCTGCCCCGGCCGTTCCTAGAGCTGTTCTGTCGGGAAGCGGCCATGGTGCGTATGAGAGATTTGTTTCTCTTCCCACCTTACAAACACCCCGAGTGGATAAGTCACCGGTTCTAAACCTTTGCCGATGATCGTTATGGGGCAGCTCAGCTTCCTGTCGGGTTTCAACCAGTATCCTTAAAGCTGGAGGAGTGGCTGGCCCTCACATGTACCTTAAGTTGAGCGGGCATGGAGCTGCTTTTGTGCCACTACAGCTTGGTCTTGCTGCTGAGGGCCAGTTTCTGGTAGTGAAAGCGAATGCCTGGTCACGCGTCTGCTGGGAGCGGCAGCAGCTTTCTAACGAAGGGGAGCGCGGCCACTAGGATGACATGAAATACAGAGACAGTCTTGTGTTCGGTTGCTTTTTGTCATAGGCTACTTTTGTGAGCGTGAATGTCTGTGATATCTGAGAATGCACAGAGAGCCCAGAAAGTTTTTTTTAAGCATCTAAACAAGCTGGGGTGAAAAAGCCAAGCCTTTGCTTGCTGAGCCTCAGCTTCCCACACGTGGGTCAGAGTGATAGCACTTCTCTACCCAGAAATTCAGACTGCTGCAGTTCAATAGTGAAGAGAAAGGGACAAATATTTTTTGGAAAGGACTGGTGGTATTCCTTCCGCTGCGGCACTGACAGTGCTCAGTTCTGCCGTGATGCGCTGCGTCGGCGGGACTGGGTTTCTCCCGAGTTTGCAGAACTCACGGCACATCGGGACCTGGCTGGTGACGAGGGCTCTGGCGATTTTTCCAGCCACAAACTCAGATATGCCAAAATCATTCCCCTGCCTTCTACCAAGAGTAGAAATGCTTCCAAAGGCACTCCCTGCTTGAGCAGCGCGTCCTCTCTGCTGGAGGTGTGAAGCTGGGGGTGAAGTGACCCGTGAACAGTTGTGTTTGTTGTGGGCTGTTTTACTGGGAAAGAAAAGCAACTCTCCCACTTTGCGAGTCTGAGGAGAGCTTAATTAAACTGATTTTCTGGTGCTGAAAATACAACTACACCTGCTTCTGTGGTGCTTTGAGAGGCTCCTGGTCCCGAAAGGCCAGGGCAGACGGGGGGGAAATGAGTGGAGAGTCATATTGCAATTTGTTTTTTTGCAACCAGGCTTGTGAGTCTTGGGCTTGTCTGTTTGGATCCAAATGTTTGTGTGGTGAAAAGAAAAACAGAATTTAGGTGACTTGCGTGGGGAAAATTAACAAATAGTGGCAAATTCTGCACGTTAAAAAAAATCTTCAAAAATAATCCAGAAAATTTCAAAATATAATGTTTGTAATTTGGTCATTCACAGCTTTTCAAGATCCTGCTCAAACAATTCCTTTTGCTTCTTCTTTTTCCTCTTCCAGAAGTTTGATGCAGAAAAATAAGAGTAGGGAAGAGGACAGGAAAAGGAGTGAGGAAGGAGCAGAATATTGTCTCTCTCACTCTTGCTTTAACATGGGAAACAACTGGGGGAGAAAGCACCCTTGGTGGAACGTTTCATAAAGGCTATTCTTTTTTATGCAAGGAGTTTGTAAAATAGGAGCTGATTAAAGGTTTTAAGAAGTTCCTCCTTGAGCAGCCCAACCTTCTGGCAGGATTCCCCCGTCACGTTGCACCACAGTAAGCACTGAGTAACAGGCAAAACGTACACTGAGCAGAACTGCATGTTATGGGTGCCTTCCACCTGTAATAAAATGACTATAATGACCAGTGAGTGAAATTAAATGAGAAAACTGGAATGTTGAAGCATTGCCCTTAAAATTCATCGCTGTCCATGAAACACTGTGGTTTTGGTTAGAGGGTCTTCTGGAGGATTCTCGTCTCTGTGCACCTTAGTGCATGAGCTGAATGCCGGGCACGTCCTGCAGTGCTCGAGGAGGTGAGAAGCTGGACTCTTCTGGCTTATGGGCCTCTGCACGCCCTTCACATCGAAACTAAAACTGAAAGAAGCCACAAACCAGTGTGATCGGTTCTGGTGAATATTTGGAGCAGGTTATTGAAGCCACCTGGTGTGACGCTGAGGTATTGCACGTTTGTGATCCCAGTCGTCAGCATCCAGGTGAGCACCAGAAACCCATGCTTTTTCCACTGAAGCACTATTTTTGAGGGCTCGAGGCGAGAGGACTGCTGCTCTTCCTGCTCCTTGCTTGCGTAGGTAGCTGGGTGGGACGAGGAATAACGTTTGGGGTTCACTCCCCCAGGTCTTGGTTGACAGCAGGAAGGAAAAGGTTGTGTCAGGAGGGGGATGAGAACTGTCTGGTTTCCCAGAGGACCTGCAGGTGAGGAGAAGCTCGTTTGTGACCGTCCTGGAGACGTGGTTTGATCGCTCTGGGCACAGTCCCTTTGAGCAAGGGGGCTCTCCTCTGCCGTGCCAGTGCCCGCTGCGCTGGCATTGATGAAGCCCCTGTGGTTACATTAGCATCCCCCTCGGCAAACAATTACTATAAAAGCTTATTAACAGGAGCAGTTCTGTTTAAAACTGGTGGGACATCCCGTATGCTGGTTTTGTGCAAAGTATTTGCAAGGCAGCATCCTAAAATTAAATTGTCTAGCTGATCCTTGTACTGTCTCTTTAAGGCAAATGTTGTTATTTCTTGGGGGTGCATGTGAAAATTTGGGGGATTTTTTTTTTTTTTTTTTTACTGATTTTCCTATAGTGCATACGCTGTGGCCTCTCTTTGTCTTCTCACCAGCTGAGCCTCAGCTGCAGATTCCCAGGCTCTGTTCTCAGCAGTGATTTAATAAATATATTTAAAAATCACTTTTTCCTTTCTCCTCCACCCAGCTGCCAGCTCCCACCCCCATAATGTGCGTATGCACATGCATGCATGTGAACTGAATTCACATCCGCTGTCAACGATAGGTCTGATTTCAGCAGGATTTAATGCAATACCGACTTTTTTTTTCCCCTATCCCCCTGGCCCCCTGCCATGTCCTTTGGGCATCCTGGATCCTGGGGTAAAAGGCCTTTGCCCGGTGCGGATGTGACCCAAATACATGGCGCGGAGACGGTCCCTCAGCTGGGAAGGGCAGGCTCGGGGTGACCAAGTCACAGTGAGCAGCAGACAGAGTGTGCTGAAGCGGTTGAGGAAGCCTGTCAGCACCCGGTGGAATTCCCTCCCCACGTTTGCTCAGTGCTACAGTAACTATTCTGATTCTTGTTGCTGTTCAAAAACATGCTGTTTGAATGCAGCCCGTGTAGTGGCATTGCCTAATGTATATGTGTAGCTCTGCTTTCCAGTGCTTGGATATGTATGGGAATTTTCTGCTTCTGAGATCTCAAATTCAGCACTCATAGGCACTGGTCTATCACATTCCCATGGACATCAGTGGCACTTGTAACGCAGAAGCTCCAAATACTTAACCCGAGCACTGGAGGACAGGGATCCTGGGGAGGAGCTGAGTTATGGATGCCCCAAGTGATGTGAGCCACGGTGCTGGCTCTTCCACCCAGCTGATTTGGGATGATTTTTGTGATTTTTTGTGTTCACGCTCCTGCGTGGAAAGGGCCCGGGCTGCACACCAAGGTGCCTTTAGTACGGCCGGGCCGAACTGCCACCAGGCAAGAAGAGGGAAACGGAGGCTTGGAGGAATGAACGGGCCCGGCCCCAGTTAGGCTGCAGCTCTCAGGCCGTCTGAGGGCTGTCCCGGCTGCTCTGTCTGGAGGAATCCTTGGCCGAAACTTCCCTCGGCTTCCTGGATGCAGTCGGTTCGGATCAGATTAATGTGTAGGAAGGAAATAAATAGCAAAATTCTCTCCTTCTGTTCATGCCGTTTGTTCATCCCAGTGGTTATAATGACTAACAAAAACTGATGCAAAGCAAGGAGCAGTTGACCACGAATAAGCCTGAGACAGTGGCCCCGGGATCCTTGCATTTGGTGTACTTCTGAAACACGCATCCCCGCTGGTCCCGATGCCGTGCTGGTGCAGTGCTGTACGGAAAGGCAGCAAGGGGCTGCATGTCGGCGAAGCAATGTAAGACAAGATCTGTCAGCACAGGCTTTAATGTTGCTTAACAAAATATGTTACAGTAAATCTTTATAGACTGTATAAGTACGTTGAGTTCCAACAAAGTAAACCAAAGTAAACATTTCTCTTATGGGAAATTAAATTCCATGTGGTTAGGGCAGAGCTATGATTAATTCAACGGCAATGAGAATATAGTAAAGTTATCGACTGTGTCTGAGAAACAATTTAATGTCACAAAAAAAGAAAAAAATTTAATAAATAGGAGGAGTGGCAAAATAGAACTGGAGTTTCTGATCTGTGAGTATAAATTAAAGCATTGATGCTGTAGGTATTAGAGTCCCATCAATTACTGATAACGAGCTCGCTGCAGTGCTGGTAAGGAACCATCGTCTGCACCGAAGCACTGCAGCTCCGAAGGGGTGCGTGTGTGTGTGCGCACACGTGTGTGCGTGTGATTCCGTTTACTCCCTTAACCAATATCAACAGGAACAGTGAGCACTTGGAGGGCTGTTGGACTGAAGCCTCAACCAGCGTGCATGGTTTCATAATGTTCGTTTTAACTTTAAATGATTTTTAATATTCTACATATGGTTTCATGGTTTTAAGCCTCCTCACTGGGAATGAACAAGGCTGCGGTATTATGATGAATAGTGGATCAAATCCAGGAACACCCACTTGCTTCCCTACATATCAAACATGTGGCGCTCCCATTAAATATGGGAATCTCTCTGGGGATTAGAGTTGTCCTATCTAATCCAGTCCTATTTTGTTCCCCCGACCCGGATTGAGTAGGATGCATTGTTCCCATACATTCTTCTTTTAATTAAATGCAGTAGATATGTCATGTCAATGAAATATTCCAGGTCTGTTTTTACATCTGTAGCCATTTTCTCCTCCTTTACTTCCATTTGCCTTCTTGGAAAGAAAGTCTACGTTAAATACAGTCTTGGATTAGTTGATTGGCTGTGTGCATGCTGCCAGAACAGTTCAAATAAAAGTCCTAATGTTGTTTTTTATTTTTTTGCCTATGTAAAACTAGACTGTAATGTCACAGAGTCGCTGTTCCTCTGAGAAGTTTCAGACCCACCAGCAAACTCGGCCTGAAAATTACCTGCCTCTTTTTGGTCGGTTGGTTAAGTGGATGATTTTTGCAGCGATCGCACCAAACGTTTTTCTCCTCGTTACTCCTGTAATCCCTGCAGGTATCAGCGGGATGGACGCTGCACTTGGTTGTTTTCTAAATTTGCTGGAATAATCTGGTAACTGATCCAATTGATACAAAGCTTCGTTATTATTAAAACAGAAATCCGCCCTGAATATACGCCAGGCAGATTACCCAGAGCTGAAAACTGATCTGCTTTTTAAAATGCCGTGTTCAATTATTATTTTTAAAATGCTGGATTACGGCTCTGAATTCTCTGGAGGTTAAACAGGAGCCTTATTATAAGGGGAACTACAAGTAAACATTATTAATTATATAAAAAAAAAATTGCTTAAATTAGTTTTTTTTCACACCTGCTTCTTTCTTAATTAGCTAGTAGTCCACATATTTCAGTCAGTTGAACTCCTTAGTATTTATTCAAGCATACTTGACATTAACATACTGTTTGATGTTTGATATCCTGAGTTTTTAATTTAACCACATGACAACAAATGGTATTTATGAAATATCAGTGAGCTGGAAAAATATCCTGTGTTGCAGTCGTGTGCTGTAGTGAGCTGAAAGCTGTTTCCTTTTGGAGGTTTAAGAAGGGCTTAAAAGCACGGGGGGGGGGGATATG